>KZ825982.1:0-78869 GCA_003184645.1 Aspergillus ellipticus CBS 707.79
CCCCCACCCTCGCCATGCTCGCCACCCGCCTCAAATCCTCCCGAACATACACCCCGCTCACACAGACCCGGCCCCTCGACAACCTAGAACGAGGATACTGGGCCCTCCATCTGAACCTGGACCTCGACCATCCATCCACATCCACATCCACATCCACCACCACCAGCAAACCCCACCCCGCAACATGGGACCTCCCATTCTTCACCCGCGTCTGGACCTTCCTCTCGGATTTCATCGCCAAAGAGGGTCGTGCGGGCTGGGGAGTGTGGTGTATCTTGGAAGAAGATGATGATCATCATCATCCTCGTCATGATAAACTAGCACGACCCTCTTCTACTACTACAACAACAACAACTACTACTACTACTACCACCACCACCACCACCATTAAAAGTAGCAACACCCCACCAAACAACACAAAGACACAAAAACCCCTAGCCCTGAAAGTCTATGCCTGGGGGGAAATCGCCTCGCATATCTACTGTCTCCTGTTTCTGGCGACGGAGCGGCGCGTCCGCAAGATGGGTGCCCAGTGGCGGGATGGGGCCGGGGAGGTGGTTATTCAGATGTCGTAACATTGTTCGTTTATTCATCTACCTTTGTTTCTCATTGGCCTTGATGGGGTGGTGAGTTTGTATGTATGTATATATATATATACATAGTGGCCCGATGTGATAGAACGGGCTGGTCTACAGCAGTTAGAGTCGCTGGCATGACGTATTGACGAGATGGTTGATGGAGTCGTGAGGTTATCGATAAAGGGTCCCGACCTATCCGCTCAGTATATAGTAGCAAGTCTTACTGATCTACTACTGATTCTTTAAATATCAGTCTATTTTATAAATATAAACTATTTTTATCGGTTTTACTATAAATTAATAATATTTGATAATTAATTTTTTATCTAGTTAATAAATAATCTATTTTAATAAATAGATTTTATTATATTCTAATTTTTTCTTTTTAATTATTTAAGAAAGATATTATTTTCTAAAAATAATTTTAAATCTAAAATAATTAATAAATAAATTAATTCTGAATAATTTTTTATTATTATTCTTATTATTAAAAAAATATAGTTATTTTAAAATTATATTTATTAATTTAAAGAAATTAATAATTTAAAATAAAGAATTATTTATTTATGAAAAAAAATTCTCTAATAATTTATTTCTAATATTTCTACAGATTAAAATATAGAATAAGATAAAAATAAGATTAAATTTAATAATATTTTTTATTTTATTCTATATTTTAATCTGTAGAAATATTAGAAATAAATTATTAATTTAAAATATTTATTTTAAAATATTTCTAAAAAGTATACTACAGAGAAATAAAAAATAATTAGTAAAAAAATTCTAGAAAAAAAATAAAATCTTAAAAATTTATAGCTTAAATATGATAGAACAGGCTGGTCTACAGCAGTCAGAGTTGCTGGCATGATGTATTGATGAGATGGTTGATAGAGTCGTGAGGTTATTGATAAAGAGTCCTGATCTATCTGCTCAGTATAACGTAATCGGACACCGAACCGGCGCGACACCGAACCGGCGGCCGCGCGCGTGCCCCGTCAAAATCCTCAACATCTTGACTACCTTAACTATATTGAAGCTGAAAAAGGTGCTTAAATCACTGAATCACACGTTTTCCTGGTGTTTTATAAAATAACTGATTATAACAAATATCTGAAACTTGCTGTTGAGGCTTTTCAATACAGGAAATACTCTTCAAAGGCTGCGTGCGCTGCGGATTTCAATATTAAGATTAGTATCTTCAAAGAATGCTTGAATAGTATCAAATCTTGTATTTAAAGAGATGCTAATTATAAAAAGCTATTCTTAATTAAAGAAGATATATTAAAACAGTAGTTTCTTGTAGAGTGGATTAACCTGACTGTTATATCTTAACCTTAACCTGACTATAATCTGGCGTAGAGTGGCTAACAGCCAGGTCAGGTCAGGTTAATTGGAATTTTTATACCTGACCGCGGTATAGCTAAAAAACAGGCAGTTAACTGTCTTAACTGTTCTTAGTACCAAGACCTGTCTGCTATACTTATTTAGGCTCTAATATAGTTAAAATATATTCAGATTAAATAGTTATTAATCTAACTATTTTAATTACTATCTAAAAATATATAGAAATAAGCTTTTTGAATTAGAAAAAAATAATTAAAAAAATATTAATATCTTTTCTATTTTTATCTAGAAGAATTAATTAGAAAATTTTAATAATATTAATAAAATTTAATTTTTTATAAAATTATTACTTTTACAGTAAGAAATATATGTAAATATATATAATTACAGCTTGATTTAGATTATATATTTTAATTATAATATATAATAGCTGAAAAACTATATATTTATTATTAATTAGACTATTAAAAATAAATATATTATTTTTATTTTATTATTCTTTTTCTTACTCCAGTTTAGATAGTTTATTATATTTTTATTTCCTATCTAAAAAAGCTGAATTATCTGTATTATAGATTAAATTTAAAGAAAAATTTATATAATATTATGTTGGGAATACAAGGCAGAAGAAACATCTGATATTGGTTGCTTCTTGCTAGCTAAATGACTATCTGGATACGGAGTTTAACACCACGGTGGTCAACGTGACCAAAACATCACGTGACGCTCGCCTACTGACCAATCAGCTGTTCCAACATATTATCTATATAGTTTTTCTTAGTAACTGTATTTTTTAATAATTATTTAATTAAATATCAGATACTGTATCTCTTAGAAGATTTTATAAAAGTTTTTTTCAGATCTTTTTTATTAATATAAAGATTTATTTTTAATAATAATTTATTATATTCTAATTATCTTTATTTAAAAAAAGAAATTATTTTATAATTCTAGATTTAAAATATAATTTTCTACTTACTAGATCTTCTAAAATAAATAAAATATAATAGATACTTTAGCTATATTTAAAGTATAATAAATTATATTTATATAAAAGTATATTTTAAAATAAAATAAACTATTTTTATAGAATTTTCTATTTTTATTTTTCTATATCTTTTATTTATAAAGTAGTCTTAGAATTATAAATTAATTATAATTATCTAATTTATTTTTAAAGAATACTATTAAGTTTTTTTTTTATTTCTCAGATCTTTATAAACTATAATAATATTTAAATTAAGATAAGTTTTTTAAACCAGATTTTTTCTTCTTTTCTAAATTTCCAGATTACACACATTGCAAAGAATCAGAAGATTATTTAATATTTAATTTATAAAAAAAAACTTTTTATTTTTTAGAATTAATAATAAAAAATAATCTTTTCTAAAGTCTATATATAGGCTTAAAAACTGCTATTTTACTTCAGTCAGAAGAAGATATTAATAATATAAAATAGTTTTTAAAAAGATATATTATTTTCTAATAAAATTTTTTATATTTATTATACTATATATCTTTATATCTTATAATATCTGAGAATTAAAAATTCAGTAACTAGTTTTATAAGTTACTATTTTTATAAAAATTATAAAAAAAAAATACTATTAGTAGTATCTAAATAAATAATTAATTAGATACTAAATAAAAAGCTATTATAAATATTTATATATTTTTTAAAAATAAATTTTTTTTAATTATTACTTTCTCTAGAATTCTATAGTCTATAATAAACAGAACTTTTAGAATTAAGTTCTATACTTTATAATTATCTATTATCTATTATTTTAAATTATTAAATATATTTAATTTAAATAAATAATTAATCTTATAGCTTTATCTTTCTATTAAAAACTAAGTTTTTTTAATTAAATACAGCTTAAAGAATATTTTTTAAAATTATAAAAAGATATATATATACAGCTGTTATTAAAGTTTTTAGATATTAGATAGATATTAATTACAGTAGACTACTAGACCAGTTCTAATTAAAAAATATTTTTTATTTTAATTAAATATTTTTTAACAGAAGATATAAATTATTATAAAGTTTTATTAGATTTCTAACTAGTATCTAGATCTTATATTAGTAAGAATCTAGTTATAATTATTCTATTAATCTTATATAAATATAATCTATTCTATTAGTTATTAGATATAATAATTAATAATACTAATAATAATAATTTAATATTTAGTATAATCTTATCTAAACTCCGGATTCAGCTTAGCCAGAGCAGCCAGCTTTATAATATTTTATTTAATTCTAATTTTATAATAATTATTTAAAGCCAGTATTATATATCCTGTCTTATTTATATAATTTAGCTTATAGTTAATACTCTTCTATAAAAACTTTAGATTAAGATTTTAAATAATACTGTTAAATATATATAAAAGAATTATAATAAAAGTTTTAAAACTTTTTCTAGTTTTTTAAAAACTTTTAAAAAGATATATTCTAAAGATTATTTATAAAAAACTAATATAAAATATTCTAGAAGTTATCTGTAAAAAATTATTACAGAAAATTTTTACTATCTATAATAAAGATTATTTAAATTAATTTTTTATAAACAGATTCTAAAAGTTTTCTTTTAATAATAGCTAATTATACTAATTCTTAATTATAGATTTAAAAGATTATATAATTTATAAATATAAATTCTTAGTACTATAAAAAATTCTAGTTTATTTAATAATTTAAATTAAATTTAATTTATTATCTTTTTTTTAACTATAAAATTTACTAGAATTTAATCTATTTTATAATTTATTAGATATTTAATTTTTATTAAATAATTAAGAATTTTATTCAGTACTATAATTATAATAATATTAATTATTTTTATTCTATTATAATTAAATAGAAATAAATAGAATATTTATTTAAATTTTTAAATTTTTTTTTTTTATATTTTATCTATTTTATTTTTAATTAAAAATAAAATTAAAAATTCTATAAAAATATATTAATAAACATTTTTATTAAAAATTATTATTCTTTATTTTTTATTTTAGAAATATTAAATTAGATATTTAAAATTAAATACCTTTTTAAAATTAATATTAAGAATATATATTATTATATCTATATTAAAAAAAAATAAATAATTATTTTTTATATTTAATACAGCTATTTCAAATATATTATTATATTATTTAAATTAATTAATATTTTTACTATATTCTAAAATTATATATATATAATATTATAATAAGTTTTTAATAATTTTTATATTATATATTTTAATAATATTCTTATTTTTTTTATTCGATTAAGATTCTTATATTTAATATATTTATTAAATATTAGAAAAATTTTAAATAATCTAATTTTATATTAAATTTTCTAAAATTTTTTTTTATTAATTTTAAATTAAAATTTTTAATTATATTATTAATTTTAATTGTATATCTATAAAAGTTTTTTAATTTTTATGATTTTTATTAAAAATTTATTTAAGATTATTTTTATATAATTTTATTTCTTATTTCCTTATTTTATAAAGTAGTTAATAGATAAAAATCAGATATACTCCAGCTAAAATTTAATAAAAAAATTATATTTTATTAATCTATTTTAACTCTATAAAACTCTACTATTTTAAAATTAATATTTTAAAAAAATATAAATAGGATTCTATCTTAATCTAATATAAAAAATATATTTTTTTTAGTTATTTTCTAATTTAATAAAAATTTCTGGTACTTAACTAAATTATAGTATTCTAGATTAAGAACCTTTTATTATTATTTATTTTTTTAAATAATAGTACTAGTATTTTAAAGAATCTTTATATATAATTAAAAACTTTTTTAACTATTTAAATTTATAATTATTTATATATCAGAATAAATTTAATAAAAAATAAATTAGATAGTTTATATTTTTATTTTATTTAACTTTATTATTAAATATTAGATAGAAAAATCTAATTTTATAAATAATTTTTAAAAAACTTTATAGAAATTCAAATTAAATTAACTCTAGAAAAAAAACTTTCAATTTTAATTTAAAAATATTTTATAAATATATTATCTTTTAAAATAAAAAATATTATAAAATTCTAGTTTAAACTTTAAAATATATAAGATTATTGTAGATTTTATATCTATATAGTTTTATATTTAAAAAATAATAATCCTAAGTTATAAAAGATAATTTTATAATTATAAATTAAAGATCCTGAGATATAAAAATAAATATTAAATATTAAATAAAAATTAAATATTAAATAAAAATTATTAAAGAATAAATACTAGAGTATTATTTTTTCTGATTATTTATATTTTAAAAATTATTTATATATCTTTTTTTTTAAATTATTAAAATAAATGCTTATTAAATTATATTATAATAATCTGTTAGTAGAATACTGTAAGGGGAACCTCTGGATTCGTATAATCGACAGAAATGCCTATAAACAAGAAGGAATTATTAAAGAAGAAATCTTTATATTATTAGAAAGGTGGTCTTTTATCTGTTAGTTTACTACTCTTTTATATAAGAAATAAAATCAGAGTAAGGTATTAGCCGAGCTATTTCTTTAGAGCCAGGAGCTTCCTGCCTGGACCTGTAATAATATTTTCTGTTCCCCCCCCGGCAGTAGAAATAAATTATACTGTTATATAAAGATAGATTCTACTTAGTTATCTATACTATAGTAGACCGGGGTTATATATTATATAGTAACAGAGCTTAGCTCAGTATTACTTATTTTAGAATTTTTTTTTTTTTTATTTTAATTAATTATATTATTATTATTATAGAAATATAGTCTAGTTTAATTCTAATAATAAATTTAATACTATTTTTTTATCTGATATCTTTAGTATTATATATAATCTTCTAAGTTATATAGTATATATAATAATTAATTATAAAAATTATATATATATTTAATTTTATTTTATTTTATTTAGAAATTACTATTTCTATTTTATATATTATACTAATATCTAGATAAAAGACTATCTTTTTTTTATATAATAATTCAGCTAATTTTTAGAAAAGAAAAAAATTTAATATTTTTTTTATTATAAGTTTTTTATTTATTTTAATATTTATAATAAATCTGTAGTAATAGTAGAATAGATTAATTATAAATTCTAATTTATTATATAGAATTAATATTATATAGATTTAAACTAGCTAATAAAATTATATAAATAATTTTTTTATTATTATTAAAAAAATTATTTATTATACTAATTACTTAAATTTCTCTCTTATTAATTTTAGACCGGTTATATAAATAACTAGATATTTTAGAAATACTTATATTTTATATAAATAAAACTTATATTAATTAAGATATTTTTATTACAGTCTACTAGAAAAAATATAATTTATTTCTAATTTATTTTTATTTTTTTTTTCTATAATACTATCTAGGATCTTATTAATTAGATAATTATATAAAAATCAGTTATTAGTTTAAAATAAAAGTTTATTATACTATCTAATTAAAATTTTTTTTTAAATTTTAGTATAATACAGTTTTTTATAACTAGTAGTCTAGTACTATAGTTTTTTCTAAAATTAAAATATATTTAATTATTATATAAATATAATTTATTTATTTATATTTAATTTTATATTTTCTCTGCTAGTCTTAGTTTTTTTTTATATAATATTTATTTATAATATTTTTAACTAGCTATTTTTTTTAGCTATTTACTAAAATTATAAATAATTAAATATTATTTATTATTTATAAAAAAAACAGTCTATTACTATAAGATAAAGAAGATTTATATAAAAAATAAAATATATTTTAAAAAATATATTAAATTATATATTTTATATTTTTCTAGTCTAGCTTCTAGTTTAGATAGTTTATATAAATATTTTACAGCTTCAGCTATATTTTATTATTTTTTTAATATTTAAAAACTATATTTTATTTCTTATTTACTTATTCTTTAGCTTATTATTAAAAATAAATAATTAAAATTTAAATCTATTTTATTACTTTAAAAATAATTTATATAATAATTTTATTTTATTAAATTAAATTTTTTATTAAATATTCTATAAAAGATTCTTAATTGTTTTTAAGATTAAAAAAAGAAAAATAAAATTTATAAATTAGAAAAAAAAAACTTATTTTTATAATAGTTATTATATAATTATTTAAAACTAATTTAGTAAAAAAAAAAAGTTTCTTCTAATTTAATTAATTATAATAAATATAGATTTAAATATAAATTTTAAAAATACTATTTATTCTTTTTATTTAATTATTAGTCTATAGATAATAGATTATTAAAAATAATTTTTATATAAAAGCTAGTCAGCAGATTATAATCTATATTTTATTTATAAATTATATTCTTCTATTAAATATAATAGTTCTTAAAAATCTATATTATCTTATTAAAATTTATACTAAAGTTTAAGCTGTCTTTTCTACTATAATAGAATTTATTATTTTAAAAATTATTTTTTTTATAAATCTATTTATAATTACTAATACTATTATATAATTATTTAATAAAAATAAATTAATAATAAAATCTATAAAAACTTTTTATTATAATTAATTTAAAATTAAAAAAGATTTTAATAAATTTTATTTTTATTTTTTTTAAATTTTTATTTTTTTATATATATTATAGTTATATATAAAGTATTATATATTTTATTCTAGATTTAGCTAAAAGAATTTCTTAATTATTAATATTATTATTTATTTTCTGCCGGAGTAGCTAGCTATAAAAGAATTATAAATTATTTAAATAATATTTATATAAAAAAATTTACTGTTAAAAATTTATTTCTATTAATAGAAAAATAAGAATCTATTTTTAATATAATATTCTGATACTAATACTTTTAGATTTAAATATAAAAAAAATTATTATTCTTCTATTTTAAAATATTAAATAATTTTTTAATAAATCTTATTTTAAATTTAGATTTTTTTTATATATCTTAATTATTATATAATCTTATTTTCTACTTTTTTTTATAACTTATAATTAAAAAGTATTTAAAAAATATAATTAAATATACTCTAGTTATAATCAGAGATATAACTATATAATAATTATTTTTTAGTTACTAGAGTAACTAGATTATATAACTAATAATTTAAAAATTCTTTTTTAAAGATAAAAGATTTTATTTATATTAAAAAAAAATATTAATTTTTTTATTATTTTATTCTTTCCAGTATTAAAACTAGAAGTTATATTAGTTTAAAAAAAATACTATTATATATATTTCTCTGTAAGTTTTTTAAATTTAAAAAAATATTTAAAATTTTTATAATTAATAATAATTTTAAATCTTTTTTATATAAAATATAATTTTATATTTTATTTCTTAAAATATTATATAACTGCTAGTAGCTTTTTATTATAGATTTTATAATTATATTTAGTAAATAAATTTTTTTTTAAAAAATATATATACAGCTGTAATATTTTTTTATTATTAAATTAAAAGAGTACTCTCTTAATAATATATCTAGAGAAATCTGTTTCTACTATAATTATATAAAAAAAATTAAATATTACCAGTACTAATTTTATAGTAAAAAAAAATTTTAATTTATTAAAATTTAACTAGTAGTCTTATATCTAATTAAATATCTTATTTTTTTCAGTTAACTTAGTAAGTAGTTATATAATATTAAAAAAGTTTTGGATAAATTTCTAATAAAAATTAATAAAATCTAAAAATTTTTATATTTTTTTTACTATTTAAAAAATCTTTTATTTCTAAATTATTTAAATTTTTTTAGAATTTATTATTATTTTATCTATTTATATAATATATTCTAGATACTTTATTTCTTAATATTTAAACTTATATTTTAATATATTAAAATATAAACCTGTTTCTTATAATTTAGTAAGTACTTTTTATATATATTCTTTATATTATATAATAAAACTATTAATAAAAATAAAAATATTATTAATATAAATAGAGTAGAATTTATTAAAATATTTTTATAAAATTTAATTAATATATTTTTAAAAGATATTTAAAATATTTACTAGATTAAAAAAAATTACTAGTTATTTATAAAATTTATATTTTATATAAAAGAATATTATTTATTTTTATTTTTTTATAATTTAAATCTTATAAAAAATAGCTAATATATTAAGTTTAATAAATTATTTTATTTTATTAATTTATATAAAAATCTTCTGGATTAAAAAAAAAAATATTTATTTTTTTTTATAATTATATTTAGAGTCTGATAATTAATATAAAATTATAGTTTTTTTTCTAATTTTTATATAAAAAAGATAAGGGCAGCTACTAAGAAGTAGTTTATTTAAATAAAGTTTTTATTAAGCAGGTTTATAAGAGTTTTTTATAATATAATTAACTTTTTTTAAATTATATTATATAATAGTTTTTAAAAAATAAATAATTTTTATTTATTCTATTATATAAATTTAATCTTATAATCTATTTTTTTTTTTAGTAAAAAGATAGCTTCTCTACTTAGTCTTATTTAAATAAATATAAAAAATTCTGATATTATTCTAGTAGTCTTATATAAAGATTAATTCTTTTTTTTAATATTAAGATTTTCTAAATATCAGTTATTATAATAATAAAGATTTATATATTATTCTTTCTTTTTATATAATAAATATAAGCTTTTATTATAACTGCTAAAATATTTTTAATCTTTAAATTTAAAAAAATCTATTTTTTTTTATTTTATATTCTAACTTCTATTATATAAAGATATAATTTTCTTTACTTTAATTTAAAGTAAATATTATTATAATAGAGCTAGAGGAGTTCTAGAATCAGATTATAATTTAAATAATTTTTAAAAATATAAAAAAATATTTATTTTTCTGAATATATTTTTATATTAAATCTTATTTATATAATATAAATAATCTATACTTTTTCTCCAGTTATTTTTTTTACTAGTTTCAGCAGTATAAATATCTTCTAGAATTAGTATTATTATATAAAATATTTATTAATTATATTATAAATTATACAGCTATTATTAATAAATATTTTTATTAAAATAAAGTAGTAAAGTAATAAATTAATTATAAAAAATCAGAAATTTATATATAAATTTTTAAAATTCTGCTAAAAATTAAGTAAATATTTTTTAATTATCCGGAACTTTTATATATATCTTTATATAAAAGTATCTAGTTTTTTAATTCTATTCTAGATTTATCTGTAGTATAATTTTTATAATTATTCTTTTTTTTAGTTCCAGTAGTTACTGCTGTAATTATATAAGATCTAGCTACTAGAAATAAAATATAATTCTGGATAAAATATCTGTTTTTATTATATTAAATATAGATATTTTTCTATCTATATATTTATAATTTATTAAAAAAAATCTATTTTATTCTTCTTTTCTTACTAGTTTTTTTTATTTTTATATAAAGAGCTACTATCTGAGTCTGGAGTACTACTATCTAGCTAATAATTACTTTTTAATCTATATTATTAAGATTTTTTTTATTCTTACTTAGAGACAGAGCAGGAACTATTATTATATAGTTTATTTTTTTTTAATTTAAATCAGATATTTTATATTATATTTAATTTTTAAAAATTATTTATAGTATCTTTTATATAATTAAGTATAAGATACTCTTATTATTACTTTAAATAAGTTTAGATTTATTATTATTTTAATTAATATTTTTTTTTATTTATTATTTTATAGTATATCTTCTATATTTATAAAAATCTGATTAAATTTATTTAAAAATTTACAGAAGGTTTTCTTTTCTTATTTTATTATATTAATTTATATAAGAGTTTTTTTTTTATAATTAGAATTAAAATATATAAAATCCAGCTGGTTATAAAACTTAGAGAAAATTAAAAATTAGTTATTTTTTTATTATATAATAATCTAGAAAAGAAAATATTAGCTAATTTTTTTTTAAGTTTATTATAAGTATATAAGACTTTTATATTTTTAGAAGAAAAGATATTTTTCTTAATTAAAAACTTTATATTAAAATTAATAAAAAAAAATAATATTTATATAAATTTTTTTTATTAAATAGAGTAGAGTCCGGGTATTATAAATAGTAGACTAGGATTAGTAGTACTGCAGTAGAAACTAGTTAGATTATATAAAATTTATAGAGTTAAGTTTATAAATCTATTATCTAGTTTACTAGTTCTTATATATATTTATAATTATTTATTTTAATTATTATTTTTTTCTCTGAGAATACCTCTGCAAGAGTTTAGTAAAAAAAATAATTTCTAATATAAAAAAAATCTCTGGATTTATATAATTAACAGAAATACTTATAAATAAAAAAAAATTATTAAAAAAGAAATCTTTATATTATTAGAGAGGTAGTCTTTTATCTGTTAGTTTACCGCTCTTTTGTACAAGGAGCAAAGTCGGAGTGAGGCGTTAGCCGAGCCATTCCTTTAGGGCCAGGAGCTTCCCGCCTGGACCCGTAACAAATACTTTAGAAAGACTTATATAGAAAAACTATTATAAAAAAAGTTCTACTAAAATAGATTATAGTAAAATATTATTAATTATATTAAGATCTATTTAATATATTAAGAAATTACTATTTTAAAATATTAATTATATAAAACTTTTGAATTACTACTAATTCTATCTTATTTTTTTTAAAAACATTTAATAGATTTTATTACAGGGCTACTACTAAACTTATAATATAAAAAAATAAGAAGAAATCAAGAATGGTAGATAAGTAAAAACTGAGAAGAAACCGCTGGGTTTTAATCTTTCTTTAGATATCTCTTACTTCCTACTTAAACTTAGTATAGAAATATATACAAAAGTTAAGCAAAGAATAAAATAGAAGTAAGATAAAAATTAAAGATAAAAAGTAGTAAAGAGTGAATAGGATTATATTAATCAGTCTGAATAATCCTGATAGTCTGAATTGAACTGGTGAACTGAGCTGATAAACTGATTACTGAACTGAGCCTTTTTTCAGAATCATCAAGTAACAGAGAAATCAAGGCTATATTTATAGATAAAAGGTGAGCAAATTTCCCCCAGAGTGTTTCCTTAATAAGTAACATCCATAATTGAAATCAACATGTGAATTAACATATGAATATCATGTGAGTTGGGCCTATTGTTCTAAGAACAATAGTGATGATTCATTGATTATTCTGGATTGTTCTGGTTGCGGGCCTCGCCCTGTTTCATATATGCCTCAGGCATCCTTGGAAGTTGATATATCATTTATAACTATTTATTAGATTTTTATATTAGAATTAAGATTAATTTTCTAAGAAGAGAGATTCTAATAATATAAAACAGACTATCTAAATTTTAGAAAATCCGGAAACAGTTATAAAAAAATTAATAAAAAATTATAAAAAAATAATAAAAATATTATAATAAATACTAGAAATTATTTTTTTTTTAAAAAAAATCTAATAAAATTATTAATCTAGAATCTATAATTTAAAAAATTAAAAAAACTAGTTTTAAAGTTTATAGAATCTTTCTGGATTTTAAAATATATTAGAATCTAGATATATTAGTTATATTTATTTAAAAACTATAAATAAATTTATAATATTTTTAATAGTATTAGAATATTATTTATTAACTATATTAATAATAGTTTCTAGATAATATTTTAATACTGATATTTAATTAATATATTTATTATTCTGTTAGGGGTTGGGAACCCTTATAAAGAGATGCTTGGTTCCCTGCGCTTGTAGTCTATAAGAGAGACTCTCTGTGATAGGATCTACTTGTCAGGGTAGAAAGCCTGTCGACCAGGTAAGGAATCAACCACTAAACGCAATGGATTCGTCTAATGATAACAAAGATAGTCTATATCCACGAAATAGACTGATTCTTAAGGGATCAGTAGTCTCCTGCAGAGAAATCAGTATCTTTTAGATATTAAGAGAATATAGAACTGCTATTAATAACCTTACAACTTCTATTACTACTATAATATATTATCCTGAGGACTGTTATTATAATAGCTAGATTATTCTATTATAAATAGTACTCTTCTTTACTGGAATAAGCTATCTAGCTTAAGTATTAGGAATAATCTTATATATTCCTGATTCGGAATAACAGAGATCTGATAATAAAAGACAGAGAATCTGCAGAATATACAGTATAGATAGGATTATATACTATTTCTATATAGATTTACCAGTATTTAGATATATTTATACTAGTAGAATTTTAGAAAGAAAAAATAAACAGAGAATCTTTTATATATTTTTCTTTTTTTTTTTTTTTTTATTCTCTTTTCTACTATACAGATATTATTTTTTTTTTTTTTTATTATTATTTTATTTATTATTTACTTTTATTATATTAGTTATTTAATATTTTTATTATTTCTTATTTTTCCTTAATAATCAAGTACTTAATTATATCTGTTATATTTCTGAATTATTAGTAAATTATATAAGATTTATTATTCTTATTTTTTATATTAGATAAAGAATTAAGTCAGTATTATTACTGCTGTATAAATACAGTTAAGAAAATATAAATACTAGAATCTGTATATAAAATAATAATTAAACTGTATTAATTATAATATATATATTATTTTTATACTTCTGTAAAGTATTTTAAGTCTGAAGATATAAAAGTATTTAAAATTAACTATATTTTTGATAGAGAGAAATTTATTTTATATTAACAGTATTACAGCTACTAAAACAGTTATAAAATAATAAAGATTTATAGACTTTTTTAATATATTTTAGCTAATATACTTAGATATCTGCTAGTATATTCAGAAATATTTTTAAACTAATTAAGCTTCTGGAATAATATTATATATATTTCTTTTCTATAAAGAATAAGAATAAGATAATTACTAATTTTAATAAAAAAGTTTTTTATACTATTAATAAGTATATAGTATATCTTATTAAAACTTTTATTTAAACAGTATTTACTTATTACTAATATTATAATCTTTTAGTAGTATAGAAATTAGTATATAAAAAAAATCTAGTTAAAAATTATTATACTGATATTTTACTAGTATTATACTATAAATTATAAAGTATATCTGGTCCGGTATTATAAAATTATAGAAATAAATATTAAGAAACTATATTTTATATCTAATAATACCAGTTTTATTTTATAGACTTCAGTAAAATAATTATTTAAAACTAGTATTTTAACTATAATTAACCTGTAATTCAGCAGTAATCAGCTAGATAATATTCTTATTTAAATATTTAAAAAATTTCCAGTAGCTTTAAAGGAGCTGTAAAAATAGCTTATATTTAATTTATAACTAAATTAGTACTGAATAACAGTAGATTATAATTATTAATATATATAAATATAATCTATTATCTTATAATAATATTTAAAATATATTTATTAATATATTAATAAAATATTATTTAATTAATTTATTATTAATAATTAAATATACTTCTATAGATTATCTAGTAGTATTTTATTAAATTTTCTTCAGCTATTATAGCTTCTAATATATTTTTTAATAATTTCTAATATTTTTTTATATATTTACTATATTTTTATTAGAGATTTATTAATTATATTTATTTAGTTATTTTTTTTATTTAATTAAATAGTAGTTTTAGCTATTATAATATTAGTAGTTTTTAATTTTTTTAATTTTCTATTTATCTTTATTATCTAACTCCAGTATTAGAAATAGTTTTTTATAATCTTTTCTAGTATTCTACAGTTCTAATAAGAAAATATAAAATATATTATAAATTTATTTATATTTTTCAGATAAATATAAATAATATATTTAAAATCTAATATATTTAAAAATCTGAAAAAATTTTATAAAATTTAAAGCTAATTTTCTTAACTTTTTAAGCTGTAAATTCTGGATTAATAGCTTTATTAAATTTTTTTTTTTTAAAAAAAATAGTTTTTTATATTTATTATAGTATTCTTTTTATTTTTTTATAATTATTTACTATATTTTTTATAATTATTTTTTTATTTTTCTAAACTTCTTAATTTTATTCTATACAGCTGGGATCTTTTACTATTAAAAATTATTTTTAATTTTAAGATAAAAGTCTAGTAAATAACTATATAAAATATTATAAGATAATAGACCTGTAGTTATATTATTTATATTATTATAAATAAATTAAGTAATTAATAATATTACTGGTTAGTTAATATTAAATTAGCTGGAGTAGTACTGAAGATAATATTTAAAGATTTAGTTTATCTGTTCTGTTTAGCTATTAATTTAAGAATAGAATACTATTAAAAGCTTTAAGATTATATAAATATTATAAACTAAATTTAACTAGAATTTATTTATAAAAATTAATTTTTAATTAGATATAATATTTATTAGAGATCTGAAGATTAGTTTAATTTATTTATAGAATAGTTCAGTAAGATTTAGAATAGTTATTATAAATAGAATAGTAAAAAAAAAACAGTATTTTAAAAATTAATTAATAATAATAAGAATAGTATTAATAGTTTTTTTATATTAGATAACCAGAGATAGTTCTGTAATAAAGTTTATTACTAATTTAATAAATAAATAAAATAGAATTAGTAGTAATTTAAGACTACTATATAATTAATACTTTAGAATAATATTATTTTAATATATTAAATAAGTTCAGATATATTCAGCTATATTATAATATAATCTATTTTAATAAAACTTTTTTTATAAAAATATTTTTATTTATATTTTTCTAAAATATCTTATTAACAGATTATTATAATATAAATAAATAAATATTTAATATAATATTTTAGAGAATAGAATATAATAGTAGTTTTTAAAATATAAATAATCTATAGTTTTAATTATCCAGTACTTCTAGTCTAGTTATTTTTATTAAATAATAGTTTTTTACTAGTATATCTCTGGATCTTTATTCTATAAATATAAGATTATTTTTTAAAGCTTAAAATTATATATATTTAAATACAGAACTTTTACAGTATATAGTTATAATACTATAAATTAAAAAATAAATTTTTTTCAGAATAAGTTTTTTTAAGTAATCCAGTCAGCTGTTTCTATACCGGTTTAATTATTAGAGTTTTTTAAGCTTAATATAATATAAGTATTAAACCCAGGGTAATCCTGTATATTTTAAAATTTAAACTAGAATTTCTTTTTAATTAAGTTTTTTATTATCAGAAATAATATATTTATAAATTATTTTTAAATTAGAATTAATAATTTCTTTTAAAGAACAGACTTTATTTAAAATCTAGAAGATATTCTGGAAAATCTGTCTATTAGATTTAATTTTTCTATTTTATATTTAATAATAAAATTATAAAAAATCAGATTTATAAGTTATTAAGCTTATTTTTTATTAATCCTGGTTTAATATATAAAAAATTATAAATTTAAATAATTAAATAAGATTTTAATTATCTGGAAAGTATTTTTAAAATATTATTATTACTGTTTAAAGAAATAAATAATAGTAAATAACTCTTAATCTAGAATACTATAATTTAATTCAGTATCAGAGAACTTATAAAATTAGAAAATAATTAAATAGAATATATTTTTATTATCAGATTAAGATAGAATACTATTTATTTTTTTTTTAATATATTAGTTTCTAAATATCAGAATTTTATAAAATTAAAATATATTAATAAAAATATATACTAAAAAATAATAATTAAATAATAAAAAATAAACTACTTATATAGATTTAGATAGATTTTCTCAGATTTTTAATTATTAATTATTTTATAAAGTAGAGAGATAAGAAGTAAAATAATTTATAAATAATTTTAAATAAATTAACAGTAGAAGTTATAGAATTCTAGAAAAATCTGGATATTATAATAATTTTCAGAAATTAGTTATAAAATAATATTATTTATCTGTTAAGAATCTATAAATATTTTATCAGTATTAATAATATATTCTAAAAATTTAATTTAAGATTAGTAAAATAAATACTTAGATAGTTTTATATAAAATTAAACTTTTCAGAATCTTTCTAGTATTTAATAAATATATTTTATATAAGATTCTTTATCTGGTAAGAAAATAAGAATATTATTAAGATATATTATATAAAAGTTATTAAGAAATCTATAAAATACTGTATATATATAGTTTTAGAATATTATAAAAATATTAATTAGTCTGAATAATATAATAGTATATTTAAAATAGCTGTATTAAATATAAAATATTATTTTCTATTTATTATTTTTTTTAATATAGATTTAATAATAAGTATCTTTAATATTAATTTTTAAAAAATATTTACTATTTAAAACTTTATTAAAAATCTTTAAAATAAAAAATAAAAAATAATAATTTTTAATAAAAACTTTATTAAGACTCTTATAATCTATATAAAAATATAAACTACTATTTTTTTTAGATATAAAAAAGATAGAAGCCCTTACAGGATTTTTTAAAAATTAAATTTAATCTAGTTTTAAATTTTTTTTAATATATTTTTATAAAATTTTAAATTTAATTTCTAATAGAGAGTATATAAAACTATAAAAAAGTATTTTATTAGATTTAATATTAATAGTATAATCTGCAGGGCTGTAAGAAGAAAGTTATTAAAAAGAATTTATAAAAAATATATCTTAGAATCTCTAGAATTTAATTAAAATTATTTCTAGATTTAAAAATAAATTAGAAAATCTTTTTTCTAATAGCTAAATATTTTTAAAAAACTTAATAATAATATATATTTTTACTGAATTCTAGATTATTTTATTAAATTAGATAGTAGAAAAAAGAAAAATAAATAGTATATTAAATTATTATTATTAATTTTATACTAATAAATTAATATAAAGATCTTAAAGTATAGTTATTAATAACAGGATTAGACTATCTTCTAAATAAAAATCTCAGTTAATTTTTATATAATATTATTTAAAAGTATAAGTACTCTCCTGTAAATCAGTAATAATAATAAGAATTTTTTATATATTATAAATAAAAATAGTAATTTAATTAATAGTTTTAATTCTAAATATAATAACTAGAATATATTAGAAATTATAAACTTTAGTAAATTAATAGCTGATAATATCTACTTCAGTATAACTATCTAAATCTATAAAGATTTTAAGACTGTTTTAAATATAAATAAAAATATAAAAATAATATATAATCTCTATTATAAATAAAAAAGTTAAAATTATAAAATTTATTTTAACTTTTTTATTTTTTTTTAAAATCTAATAAATATTAGTATATTTTAATAGATTAAATCTTTTTATTTTTAGTAAAGTATCAGTTTATAAAATACTGGATATTATTATATATAAAATATTATAATTAATTACTATTCTTTCCGATAGGATTTTTCTTATAATTTAATATATCTTTTTTAATTAGTTTATTAAAATAATCTTAGAGATACTTATATAATTTATAGCTACTAAATCAGTTATTATTTTATTTATATTTTTATCTATTATTCTATAATTTATAGTAATAGATAGTAATAACTACTATTTTATTCTATTTTTCTAGTAAATAGAGAATATATTTTTAAATATAATAATTAAAATCAGATAATAGTTTAATAAAATATAATAAAAATTTTTTTTTTTATCTGACGAGAGAAATATTACTTTAAAATATTAAAATAAATATAAAACTTTCTCAGATCTTGACTGTATTACTAATAAGTTTATTTAAATTAAATTATAATATCTGATTAAAAAATAGCAGTATTCCAGATCAGAATAAAAATCTAATTTTTAAATTAAGATTATAATTTCTTAAGAAATTAGCTTACTTCCGGATTTTTATTATTAATAAAATAATACTATTTCTGTCTATATATAAGATCTATATAACTAATAATAATAAGAATCTTATATTTTTTTAATAAATATTTTTTAAAAATCTTCTAAAATATATATTTTAAATTAATAATTTATTTTTAATATTTTTAAAAATTAAAGTTTAAGATAAAATAGAAGATATTTTTAAATTTAATCTTTTTTTTATCTCTTTCTAATTTAGAAGAGGATTAATAAAATCTAGAAAAAATCTTATCTGAAGAATTATTTTTTTAGAAATAAGCTATTCTTTTTTATAAATTAATAGCTTATTTTAATTAATAGATATAATCTTTTAATTATTAGATTTCCTCAGTAGTAGAAATAGTATTTAATAATAATTCTAGATTAATATAATTACTAGATATCTTTTTTTTATACTATTTTTAAGAGGTAGTATCTTTCTTAAATAGTTAAAATAAGAAAGATTAGAATATAATAAAATCTACTTATTAAGATAGAAAGCCTGTTAACTAGGTAAGAAATTAACTACTAAATATAATAGATTTATCTAATAATAACAAAAGTAGCCTATATCTATAAAATAGACTGATTCTTAAGGGATCAGTAGTCTCCTGCAGAGAAATCAGTACCTTTTAGATATTAAGAGGGTGTAGAACTGCTATCAATAACCTCACAACTTCTATTACCACCATAATACGTCATCCCGAGGACTGTTACCACGATAGCTAGGCTATTCTATTACACTCTCCTAGATAAGGCGTGGCGGCTAGTTAACTGTTGCTCAGTTAACTTGTGTTGACCTTTTAGTCTAGCGGGAAAGCATCGTCACGTGCTTGCGTCCGTCCCGTAACATATTCTCTAGTAATAAATATAAAAACAAAATATAATTATATTTAAGATATTCAGTTAGAGTAATATCTATAAAAAAAATTAAAAAAGCTATTAATAAATACTAAAAAATGAAAAATTATATTATAAATAAACATATTATTTAAAAAAAAATATTTTTATGTAATTAATAAAATTAATTTTATTTTAATATATTTTTATATTATTATTCTATTTTTTATTATCTAGAATATTTATTTATTAATCAAATATTGATATTAAATTATAAATATAATTTAATATTTCTATTATAGTCTAGCTAGTATTATTATTATAATTATATTATAAAAAAATAAATAAAATATATAGAAGTACAGATTGTCTTATTTTTAAAATATAAATAATATAATATAGAAATATAAGTATTAAAATAGTATTGAATATTAAATATAATATTTTTAGTAAAATTAAAAGTTTTATTAATTATATATAAATAATATATATAAAATATATATTTAATCTTAATAAGCAGTATATACTAAATATAATAAAATATTTTAAATAAAATATAATTAAAAAAGTTAATAAAAATATAATATTAAAAAAAATAATATTATAATTACAGAATACTAAAAAAAATAAAATTAAATAAAATAAATAAAATAAGTAATATAATAAATAAATAAAATTATAAAAAAAACTAATATATAAAAAAGGTTTTTTTATTTATTTTAATATATAATTATATAATATAAATTTTTTATTTTATATTAATTAAATAATATTTTTTATATAGATTATAGTATATTTAATATCAGTATTTTATTAGATTTATAAAACTATAATTTTAAATATTCTGCTATCTATTAACTACTGTTATTTTTATTTTATCTAATAATTATAAAGTTATTTTTATATAAACTAATCCAGATAATTCAGCTCAGCAGAAAGATATTATTTATAATAAAATAAACTAGTTTACAGTAGTCAGAATTACTGGCATAATATATTAATAAGATAATTAATAGAATTATAAGATTATTAATAAAGGATTCTAATCTATCTACTCAGTATATAGTAGTAAGTCTTACTGATCTACTACTAATTTTTAAAAAGATTAATTTATTTTATAAATATAGGCTATCTTTGTCTGTTCTACTGTAAATTAATAATATTTTATAGTTAATTCCTTATCTAGTCAACAGGCGACCCTACCCTGACAAGTAGATCCTATTATAAATAAATTATAAATTAATTTTTTTAATTTATATTTAGATTAATTTTATTATAATATATTTTTTTTAAAAATTAATTTTTTTATTTATTATATTATATATATTTAAATAAATAAATATTATTAAAATTAGATTCTAGAATTAAATAAATATTTTATTTTAATTTTAATATATTTATTAAATATCTATTATATAATTTTTTGAATATTATATTATATTTATAAGATATTAATTTTATAAAAAATTTATTTAGAATATTATTTTTTTTAATAATTATTATAAATAAATTATTATTTTTAATTATAAATTATATAATTATATTAAAATTATTAATCTAAATTATAAATTAAATTTTATTATAATTAATTTTTAATTTTATAAAATTAGAGCTAATAAATATAGATTTTATTAATTAATAATAATTTAAAATTAAATATTTATATCTAATTAGATTAAATAGTAATTATTTATTATAAATTAAATTTAATAATAAAAGATTATAATAATAAAATTATATAATAATAGTATTAAATATTTTTTAAGATTAGTTAAAAATTATAAATAATAGTTTACTATCTTCTCTAATACTATAATACCAGTTATAAAAGTCTAACCGCTAACCCGCCTGGGCCACTATGTATATATATATATATATATACTATTTGCTTATGGTATAGCTTCAATGGTTTGGATTGGGCTGGGCTTGGTTGGGTTATTTAGCTTATTGTATATAGATAATATTACCCAAGACATTGGGATAGAAATGGACTACTATTAAAGATACCTACCTACCTACCTTAGTACTTAGATACCTACGATATTACCATACTACAATTCAACACACCTAATATCCCATTACCCTAAGGCAACCATGTATCATTGACCTATGTGTCGAAGATGGGAGGACAGAACTATAGTACAATCTGACGATGGCAGGGCAGGCAATCAGGCAATCAGGCAATCGGGACCAGGAACGAAAACGGCAAAGAGAAGATGGAAGATGGAAAATGGAAACCCCCCGAGTTTTTATGATTCCAGAGGCGGTGGCAGAGAAAAGAAATTCCACCTCCCCCCCCCTACTAACAAGGGAAAAAACAACCTCAGAATATCACGGCCCATCTTTCCATGAAAACGATCATCCGTCGAGAAAATACCAAGGAAACCACGGAGAAAAAACATAAGGAACAATTTTGGCTCATGTACGCGGCAAAGAAAGAGAAGAAGAGAAAAATTACAATCGAGGAGGTTAGATGGAATGCAGAGAAAAGCATAATGACAGATGCCGGTGGAGAGGCTGGTTGCTGAAATGCAGGAAATCACAGACCAGGAAACGCCATGTGCTTGGGAAAGAGATTTCGGGGTGGGTAGATGTCTAGTAGTTCAACTCGCCGCTTCCAGATCCACCGACCGCGTCTAGATCCTCGTAGCTCTTGAGGCTGCGGCCCTGGACGGCTTCGCGCGGGCCCATCCCCTGCTGCGCGGATCCCGAGCCCATGGCATCAATGAATCCACCACCCCCCATCAACGCGGCGGCGGGGTGGCCAGGGGGGATGTAGGGAGGACCGGAACTGGCTGGCAGGCGACCCCCCGATCCGTACATGTTGGGAATCCCACGGATGGGGCTCAGACGCCCGTTGCCAGTGCCCGGAGCACCATGCCGGTTGCCACGTCGGTCGTAGGGTCCGGACCGGTTATTGTAGCGACCGCCGCCGCGGCGCACAGCCCCAGGTTGGTGCAAGCTGGCGCCGTCGGGAAGCATCCCATTCCCATTCCAGGGCTGGTTGCCAACGCCCATGAACCCGGGGATTCCAGAGCCCGGAGCGCCTTGGAAGCCGGGGGGCACGCTTCCGCTACCTGCCAGGTACGGGGGCATCGAAGCCAGGCTAAACCCACGAGGGGTGCCGGTTTGGCCTTGGCCAGAGCCGAGAGGGAAATGACCGTTGCTGTTCGCATCGGACCGAGACGGCGCGATTCGAGCCGGGTCCAGAACGTAAGCATTAACCAAAGCAAGCTAGGAGGACATCGTTAGCGGAGCCACACGGCACCGGTGGGAGCAATCAACTTACATCACTGCGGATGTTCTCGAACCATTCGGCATGGCGCTTCTCGATATGCTTGCGCCAGAAATGGTCGGCCTTGAACAGCTTTGTGCATTCGGGGACCTTGCAGCGGTACTTCGACTCGTCCTCTTGCTTCATATACTTGCTCAATTCTTCCTCCAGAGCGTCGTCGACGGACTTGCCGCCCAGCTTGCCAATGTCAACGCTGTCTGGTTCGAGGATTTGCAAGAGCTTGTCCTCGAACGTTTTGACCCAGTTGAACGCACGCTGGAGCTGCTGCTCCCACTTGGAGTTGAATCGCTGGGGTCGCTTCTCCTCCACAGCCGGCGGCTGCTCCTCGCCCTCTTCGCTTGGCTCCTTCTTCTTGACAGGGAAGGGCTGGCCAAGAGCACTGGCTCGGGCGACGGCCTTGGACTGGGTGGTGAGACCGGCACGTGGGCGACGCAGGTGTCCGCCGGGACATTTGCGGGCGAGCTCGTGCACAGAATCGCTCTCGAAGACGCAAAAGAAGCAGAAATTATAGACTCTACGAAGGTATTCCACCATGAGGTCGAGTTTCTTCTTCTTCGCCAGAAGCTCCTCGTCATCAACCTCGTCATCTTCCCATCCCTCCTGTTCTTCCCCCTCTTCAGCCTCCCCTTCATCCATATCATCGGCATCAAAGTCGGACTTTCTCTTCTTGACACTGACGGGGCCTGTCACAGGAGGTTGAAGCCACCCTTTGCCGCGCAATTCTTCCACACGCTCCTCGATTTTGCCAAAGCCATCTGCATTTCCTCCCATCTCGGCGTCCAGTTTCGACACCAGCCTCTGTGCCAACTCCAGATCCCGCGAGACACGCTCGGGTGAGGAGAAAAGATCCCACAGGGCCTTCTTGCGCGGTTGAGATGGTGGGACGTGGACTCCCACGTGGCAGATGAAATCGCCGTGAACCGGATCGTGGATGGTCTTGTCATTGATCGCCTCAAGAGCCTTTTCGGCAGCGGTAACAGTCACTGCGCCGTTAGCCGTTTCCTCGTGCTCCATCTCTTCACCCTCTTCCTCTCTACCGTCTCCTCTCTCGATGACTTCAACATCGGGAGCAGGATGAAGCATGATCCACCCCATTCTATGATACTTCTTAGACGGATTAGGGTCGCTGAGACTAAGCCATTTGAAACCACCGTCTTGCTCTCCCAGATGCTCCTTACAGAACTCCTGGATCTTCTCACGGCTGACGTTCGGTGCCAAGGTCTTGATCAACAGAGCAGACTGAGACAACGCCTCGTCCCGCAAATCTCCACCTCTTGCCGGAAGTAGATCCAAGACGCCCAAGGTCTCTCCCACAGCCGTGGTCTCGCCCTCTTCCTTCTCGATCACTCCACCCGCACCGTCGCTTTCACTCTTGTAAATTCCCTCGAGGGTGAATTCGTCGAAAAGACCGCTGTCGAGATCAGCTTCCCATTGCTGGTAGGCGCCCGTTCGGAAATCCATCAGTTGCCGACGAAGAGGATCCCTGACCTCGGGGACATAGCGCTCCCGGAACCACTCCTCGTTCCGATGATGCTGGACGAAGGCACGAGCCATTTTAGCCTGCAGATCCACCTTGTATGAATCGTACGCCGCCTGGATCTGCGCTCTTTCTCTGTCCCGGTCTTCGCGGGCCTCCCGTTCGCCCTTGACGCGATCCGAGGGACGACGACCGCCGTGTTTGGCGCGCTCCTTTTCCTCTCTGATCGACTGCTCTGCTCTCCACCATTCTGCAAACCAGTTGAATCCCACTTGGAAGTCGAGGTTCAAGGGGTTAGGGAGAGGGTTGGTGGGGATAGGGCGCTTGACGGAATCTTGTCCAGGCACGTATCGGTCAATGTTGGGCGCGTTCGGCGAAGGCGCACGGCGACGGTCTTCACGGTCGCGTCCGGCATGCTCCCGAGAAGCGGTATAGTAATCATCGCGCGAAGCCCGGCGATCGGAAGGTTCGTAGCGATCGATCATAACCGGCGAACGAGAACGGCCACGAGCCCGACGTCGATCTTGAGAGACTAAAACACCCGAGTAGTTAGGCAAAGAGCATGCGCTTGGGGGTCTGTTCGAGCCGGGCACCTACCAGGTGATCTGCGGCGATATGAGTCCACCGGTGCCCTGGAGGCATAAGAGTCGACACCATCTCGGTTCCTGCCGGGGGACCCGTAGTTCTCATAAGAATCCATCAGGTCGGGGATGCGAATGATCGCGTAGATCGAAGGTAGGGCACGAAGTTCGCTGAGGGGCTGTCTTGTTGCTGACGGCCAAGGGTTGCGCTCCGAGCGGTAGCGACAGTAATCGTAGGCTAAGATCCGACAAGATCAACATTAGAGCAAGTCCTTCATGATTGCAAGAGTCCCTGACGGGCTGGACGCTGACGAGGGGCTGGGGGGGGCGAATTGGGCAGGGCAAGGATGAGAACGAAGGTGAATGTGATGGCCGGGCGCCGGCAAAGGGAGATAGACAAGACATGTTTGGATTGAATGACAGGAATGAACCCGAAAGCCGAGGTGATGGAAAGCAATGTTGCTCGCGAGAGCCAACAGAAGAGGAATAGAAAGAGAGATAGAGAGAGGTAGATAGATATATAAAGAGAGAACAGATGGACGAGAGTAGGATGGCCAAGCAAGCACGGAGAGGAGAGTCAGTCGCGGGCCAAGAATGGCGCGGCGATGAAAGGAACGAGTCCCAAGAAGAGGGAGTAAGAAAAGACACCAGCAAAGCACGGGCACGGCGCGGTCTGAATGGATTGAATGACTGGGGGGAAAATCGAATGGGATGGCGACCCGATTGATTGAGCAAGGGCAGGGGAAGATGAGAGACGAAGGGTGGTTGGTGGCAGTGATTCGACTGAACACGATAAGAGAGAGGCAAAGCAAGGCAGGCGACCTACAGAGAAGCCTTAGGAGAATATCGAAATTCCAACGAGAAGAAGCGGAGCAATCACTGAACACGTCCAATCCGACAAGTGAGTCCGACGCGGGGACGTAGAAGCAGATGAAACCGCAGCAGACGGGGTGGTGGTGGTGAGGAGGAGGAGAGGAGAGGAGAAGGCGGAGGAGGAGGTAGGAGGAGGAGGTAGGAGGAGGCGAAGGGAAGAGAGAGAACGAGAGGCGAGGACGGGGATTGGAGTGAGGCTGGCGGTCCCGGAGGGCGAGTCGGCCAGTCGGCGCCGCTAGCCTGGTCCGGGCATGGCGCGCCCGCCCGCCTTGACAGCCTCCGTCCAGACCAGCCCGGACATACGTACGGAGTACATACTAAACCACTTACCGTCCATCTTCGTGTATAACAGATCTCTCATCTCGCGCCCCCCGTTCCGCACGGATCGGGGCATCATGACAGGCCACTGTCCAACCCCCCCTGAACAGGGATGACAATAACGACCGGGGAGGGGAGGTTCGTAAGTGAAAGAACGGCCGAACACCACGCTAGAAGACGCGGGCGACGCATCAACTGGGAAGATGGATCCTGACAAGACCATCTATCACACAGGTCATTTAGATCCAGTGAAGGGACCAAGGGCCGCAGTGACCGAGCCCCAGGTCATATCGGGTCGGATCTAGTCTATTCACTACCGCCGCCGGGGATCAACTGTGGTCAACTGTGGTCAGAATCTATTCGACTTGATTTTCATAACACAACTATCTACTTCATACCCACCCACCCGGAGGTCAAGGCGGACAACGATATCGAGAAGTATGTCCTGGTATTTGTACACGACTAGCAGGGGAATCATCCGTGAAAGCTCAGATAAATAAGGTGTCAATTGACACGTCAACATGGCCAATGCGAGGGCCGGCAAACGAGAGAAGAAAAGAAAAGGTCCAAAATCCGCTGCGTGTAGGACGCAACCGCCAACTATCCAGCTCGGACTGGTCAACTCCGACCAGAAACTCCCCCCTCCAGAACGAAAGGGCCTGCCAGCCAAGCTTCCGCCCTCTCGAGGCTTGGACTGCGCCAGCCAGCCAGGCGTAGAACCGGTGCCCACTGGCGCGACCAGGCCACGCGGACCCGGCCGCGGCGCCAGTCAACCCCGTGTTTTTGTTTTTTTGTTTTTATTTTTACCAGCGATGGACTTCACTCTAATACCAACCAAGGCCCGAAAGCGCTATGCAAACGAACTGAACCGACCACGGCGGCGGGCTCGGGCGGGACGAGAGGAAGGAACACAATACACAAAAGAGGTTGCCAATGACATTGGAATGAGGTGGCGGCCGGAGTGGACCTGGCGACTGTGCGTTTAATGTGGGGACCGCCAGCTGCGATCATCATCTCGACCGTGCGGACCAGTAGACCCCGGGTCCTCCAACATCGGCAGTGGGATGAACAACGTAACCATTCGTGAAATTGAGAATCGTGCACCATCCCGAGAAAGGAAAATAACAGAACATAATCATCTCATACATGCGATCCTAACAGGCTGAACTTCGTTAGAAGAAGCGAGAATGGTAGTGATACTTCGTGCCAGCATAACAATATAAACAGACATAAGAGGTTCGGAGCAGAAGAAAAAAAAAGGGGGGAAGACGGGTTTCAAAAGAGACACGGGGGGGATGATATGAAGGGGGAGGAAGGGGGGTAGATGTCAATAGGTATGAGAGAAGATGGGACAGTTGCACATCGCTCGCTGCGAAAGGGAAGGGCAGGGAACATGGGGGGTAATGAAAAATCCAGACATCCATCCATAAGAGCCATAAAAAGTAGTCACGGAAAAGAAAAGTTCTAGAAAACCAGCCCGAGGCCGAGATCGCTCAGCCATCCTCGTCGGACAGCTCAGCGGATTCATTTTCACTTTCGTCCGCGCTCGTGCTTGTTTTGGGGCCACCGGTCTTCGCCTTCTTGGCCGAGTTGACGTTGTCGTCGTTCACATCACTCGACTTACGCTTCTGCGCGGAGGGGGTGGTGTCTCCGGCTGGCTTAACCACGGCGCTATCGGCGATCTCGTGGGCCATGGAAGAGCCCCCCGCCTTCTTCTCCATGGCGGCCACTTCATCGGCCGTCAAGAAGCGACCACCAGGACCCCGAGGCCGCCGCATCGCATGGTTGTGACGCGACTCATGCAGGTACGGTTTGCGGCCCTTGGAGGTGAGTCGCAGTTGCTCCTCCAGCTTCTGTCGGGCCACTCGCCGTTTCAGGATGCGGTGGAACTGCTTCGCATTCACATACAGAGGAGACTCCTCCGCGCCACCAGCGACCATGTCAGGAGAGGGTTGACTTTGTTGAACAGGCGGCTGGGGTGGAGGTGCCATGGGCGGAGCTACCGAAGGTCGGCCCACGTGGTTGAGGACTGGCTGGGCACTCTGAACGTGTGGGCTGCTGACATGACTCATGCGACGTTGTTGCATCTGAGCAGCGTTCTGCGACATCTGGACCTGGGACCCCATGGAGGGCATTTGCCCGGGGATCTGTGGCGGGGAACGAGGATTGCGATCGCTCTTGACGGGTACTCCAGCCATGCGCGGCGAACCTCGCGGCCCTTGAGGCATCTGACCGGCCATCGAGTCCTGATGAAGAGGATAGAACTGGCCCGACGCGGCAGCGGTGGCCATGGCGGCCGCCTGGGTGGGCGAAATGCCATACGTTTGTGGCATCGCAGTGGTCACCCCATACGATTGGGGGAAATTCATTTGCTGATGTACGGAGCCGGGTGCGCTCTGGGCTTGTTGGTAATGGGACTGTGATGGTACAATGGGGGAGGCCTGGTGTGTGGGATGGGCTTGTTGCATGTGTGCTTGGGGGTTGGTGGGAGAGGCCATCGACCCCACCGGTGGCCCGGCATTGGGGGGAGCGGTCTGGTAAGGGGCGGTGATGTGAGAGGAGGCATGGGCGTGTTGGCCATGAGGCTGCTGGTATTGCGGTGGGTATTCCATCATGGAGTTGCGACGGGGTTGACCGTCAGGCTTCCAACTCGCGTCGTGATTGGAGTGCCCCAGCTGTCAGGAACCAGCGGGCTAGAACCAATAATACAGCCAAAGTCGACCCAATCGAAGGAGATGGCTTGTCTAAGACAACGGTGGCGAAGAGTAGGGAGCGGTGATAGGTTGCGAAAGCACAGTTGCACCTAAGGATATCACCGTTGTGCACAAAGGAAAGGCAGCCGCAACACGGTTGTCTGGTGATTCGACGAGGGAACTGCGAAGGTCTGCAGGCTCTGGGTTCAAGTGTCAGCATGGAGCGCAGCGCCCACCGGTCACTGGATTGCGGGTGGGGGTGGATGGGAGCAGAGAAAGGCGCTTACACCTGGGCGCGTACCTCTGTTTTTGTTTTGCTAATCAACCCAGTCATCAACTTCTGGCGTCAACGGAATTCGCCCAAAGGAGATGAACGCTTGTTTGCCGAAAATGCTTCAAACAGCTTTCTCCGGAGGTTCTGCGTCTTTTGTGGAAATCTTTTCTTACGCTCACCTCCGAGTGTAACGTGGTTGGGCTTCGATGCAGGGAACCAGGGTGCCCTCGACTAGATGTCGCACTTGATGCGTTGTCAGACAAAGCGCGATCTTCTTGACGATGGCGCTCAAGTCTATCACAAACACAACAAAAAAGGCTACGCAGTATAATGGGACGACAACTGGCAGACTACCTTGGGATAATGCTGCTCAGATCCTAAATCGGTCAGGCTGCTGGGCCACGTTCATATGAGGCGGTGCTGGCAGCGAGGTGAGTTAGTTCGCCTGGGCCCGGGAGTATGGAATTATCCTGGTCCGCGGTCCCCCGAACTATAATGCCACTCGGCGCTGATGTCAGGGTACGCCTGAGGGCTCGTACGGCTCAGTAGACTACACGAGACTATCAGCATCCGTCTTCTCCACCAACCAGAACTGTCGGGACTTGATTTGTGCGCTGTCACGATATGGGGAGGGGGGGAAGGGAGGAGGTCAATGTGGTGGTCTGGGGGGGTGAGGGGGACGCAACATCGTGGCGGTTTAGTCTCTTCAGGGCTGAAGGATGTATGCGTTGGCAAGCGGAATTATGATGCAGCCGGCAACATACCTTGTTGAAATGCAACGCACTCACCACCCAATACAAGGGTAGGCAGAGTTTCGCGCGCGCGCGCAAAAACAGTAGCGGGAAGCAGGGAACCAGACGGTCCTGGCGACGGATTATCTTGCAGTCTGCGACCGTAGAAATCGAACGCGCGCCTATGGAGAGGTGATGATGTTAGAAAGCTGTCAGAGAAGGGCAGTAGGCAGGGGTTTGACGCGTGGTGATTGGGCCATTGTGGGCGGGGGGGATCGGGGTCGCAACTGAAACGCGACAAAAAACATAACAATGCATACGCTATGATAGAAGCTCACAGGGACGGGAGGTGATAGGCAGATGCGAAGGAGAAGGGTCTTGCGTGCAGTACTGGGAGTACCTGCGACACTAGTTTTGAGGGATGGCTTTGCTCTGGAGGTGGATAAGGCCATCGCTCATCCATCCAGTCATCCATCATGGCTGGGAGGGGGGAGGAATCGCCGCTGTCGCGGTTGGCGGGCCGCGGGCAACAAAAGCCAAGGACAACAGCAGCGACAACATGCGCGCCTCGTGGGTTTGCAAAAAGGTTAATTACCTTGATTGAGGGATATTCTCCGCAGGGGGCAGAACGCAGCAAGCTTCCAATGCAGCGCGACACAGAGAGAGGCCACCGACACAATGATTTGACGATGGCTTCAGTCACGAGGGGAGGAACCTGTGATGATTCGTGGGGCGAAGGCAACGCGACGGAGCTCTGCCAACGAGAAAGGCGGACGGCGCGAATGCCAGTCCTCACCGCACGGTAGGCTGCCGCTGATGTCAGTCCGGCCCGGGTTGATCCGCGGCCGAGCGCGAAGGCGGCGCCAGGCGGCCAGACGGGTGGGATTGGCAAAAAAAAAAATAAAACCAAAAAAAAACCAATTCAGAACGGGGAAGACCAGCGCCAGAATACCCAGAAAAAAAAAAAGTGGAGGGGTTGGAAGCACTGGAACAACTCCCACAGATTGGGACCAAAAATAGCCCGGATCTAGTGGAGAGCCAGCGATCGAAGGAGGGGGGGGTTGGGAGCCGGCGCAGTGGCCTGTGGTTGGGTGCTGGTGCTGGCAGAACAGCGGGCAGATGTTTGGAAGGCCAACGGATGGCAGATAGTAATGCGCACAATGGCTGGCTTGGGGGGGCACTCGGGGAGAGGGGAGAGGGGGGACGGGGGACGGGGGAGGGGAGTGCAGCGCCCGATGATGGGCGCGGGGGAAAGACGCTTCGGCTGATTCGTTTGGGCCTGCCTCGGGACAGAGGACAGGTGCAATTGATTGGGCACGCAGGGAATTAAGGTATGCAATCACCAAAGAGGAAAAATACAGAGTCGAGCAAGGGGCCCGGCTGGCGGAGGGCTTCACGTACCTTAGATGGTGATTCGGCCACAACCGTGGTAATGACAGAAAAGAGACGAGGGAAATGATCAATCACGAGGGTCAAGCGGATGGGGGGTGGGCGGGCGCGCGGTGATTGGGTTGGACGAGGAGGACGGGTTAATCTGAAGGCCAGGCCGGCGAGGAGCGAGTAGGAAAAAAAAGAAAATGGGAGGAAACCAATGGGCGCGGTGCGGCCAGGACAGGCCAACGTTGTTGACTGGAGGGCACGCAAGGACTGGAGAGGCTGGATGACCAACGAGAGGGAGCAGAGAGAGAAAGCCTCAGCGAGAAGAAGGGGCGAGCGATGGGGCATTTGTACCGGACGCGCTCAGAGGGGAGCTGACTGGCTCGGCAGCTCGTCTAGCGGACGAGGCGGCGAGGAATCGGACCAACAAAGGCCACGACCATACAGTCCGGTATTGTCCCCAGGGTTCGCTCCACTTGGCGCCTGCGCTCTTGACCGGCCTGGGTAAGGGCGGGTACCGCACCGACCGTGCCCACGGTGGTGGCCTCCACGCCCGGTTCGTATCGTATCGTATGATACTTTACGCTGGCCTGAAACTGGCGGTCCTGCGGTGGTAATGTCCGCCAAATCAAAACGAGGTCCGCGCCCCCAACAATGCTCGCTCTCGAGGTACTACTAAAATAATCATCATCGTCGTGTGTCTGTGTCTGTCTGTCTGTCTGTCTGTCTGTCCGCCCGCCCGCCCCAGGCGGAGAGAGAAGGCAACTGCACTCTTGTCGAGAGCACACGAGAAGAAAGGCCAGGCCACCCGGGCGACCGGCCCCTCCAAGTCGGCCCTCGTCCGACACTCCCACCCAGTCCATCCATCCCCCGTAGCAAAGCGAGCTCCCCAGTGTGTATTCTTATCTTAGGTAACCGCCAATAACTAACTAGTTAACTATACACAGCATCCGGCCATCCCGAATTTGTGACGCTCATCATGTGCAACCCAAAACTGGCGAATCGCCCTCGGGAATAAAACCGGTATGACCCAAAGAACCATCGACCAGCCACCCCTATTGGCTCTGTGGAGCGGCGTTTGGTCTGCCTTTGCGAATCATGGTTCCCATCGACCGAAATATCATTATTCTGCCTGTGTCCCTTTCTTCTTCTCCGTTGCTCTCGACAGGAACTTGTCTTCCTCGGCCGCAAAATGCAACCTGCGTGGGGAGATCGTGTCCCCTCGATGCTAAGCTTATAACGGACAAGTTTCCAATTTCCACGGTGCTAACTGTGGCACTGGTGCAGCTGCAATCTCGCGTCGTGAGATCACACTCTTTGTAAGCGCGGCTGGAGTCTGTCCTGAGGTAGGTATGGTGGCAGAAAGGACCATCTTACCGTACATTACGCTCAAACGTCAGCAGAGCTCATCAAAGCCATGGCCAGTCTCGGTTATATACCCAAACCGGGTAAGACCCCCCAAGGTCCAACCATGTTCTGTGTACTAAGTGCGATTTGGGGTAAATAATGAATAACAATAATCGAGGCTGAGCCTCTCCAGAATAACTATCACTAATCACTCGACAATCCCGTAGCATGGCAAGAGTCTGCATGCAGAAAATAAAGATGGCCCTATGGCCAGTGTATTGGCACAGGTAACCCCCAGCCTCCAGTCTCGTGCCCAGTCTTGGCAGAAGAATCGGTGGTACATCGAATGGAGTTAGGTAGTTATATCAGATTCCAGGCGTCCAGAAAGAGCGACGATCCGAGAATAAAGAAATCCGACGGCTAGGGCATAGACTACTATCAACTATCACCATGTGATTTTAATATCCCATCAATCATCTTCTTTCAATCATGGCATCCGGCTCTTCGTCCATTTGCCTACCAACCACAATATTACATTTTACCTACCTACCTACCTAGGCACCTTGCCTACCCAGCAAGTATCTGGGTAGGTGATGAGGTTTGCGAACCTGATGAGTCCCTGCTAGTGTGGGCTGGAGTTGACTCGGAAACTCGATGCTCGGTAAGTACCTGGTATCGCCCACCTATTTTCCCACCATGTTTTCCTTCTCCCTCCGACCGTTTGCCTTGCGATCGGGCGTCGAGGTGGGGTAGCTGCTCAAACACTATGAAAAAATTAAGGAAGGCCTCGATCAGTTCAAGCTCAAGGATGTAATTCTAATGGTTCAAGTGATGTGACAATTCACAATCTACGGACCGTAGTAGTACGGAGTACGGAGTATACCTAGCGGCTATCCTTGGCGGCTCCGTACGAATGACCTCAGTCGAAGTTTTAAATATGAAACACGGGCCACTCCGTGTGAAGTACTTAATAGGACGGTGTAGTAGAATTCTGCCGAAAGTGGAATTCTTCTGTTCTATAGAGTTCCTATTATGTACTAATGCACTTCACACTATCCACACTTCTACAGTCATGGCTGACCGGCACGATGGTAGAGCAGAGTGGGTGCCGATCGTGTTCCACAGCACGTGTGAAGCTTGACCGCTTGGTTAGGTTCTTTGATGGGGGGGGTGGTTGCAGACAGCCAGACCTGTCCCGGTCCCTGGAGGCGTGGAAATCGAACCTTTCGAACGCGTACACTTGCAGGGCCTGCTGTGCACAATGTACATAGGTCACTCGCAATTGTACCGTACCTACCTGGGTGGGATTCGGCCTCTCCTGTTGTGATGCCTCGTCTTTCGCACCTGAAACCTGGCCGCGGATAGATAAGATAGGTACTCCGTACCACTGTGTGAGGCTGTCAGCAATTGAATTTCCAAGGTTACCACATGATTACGGCATGGTATATTATAATACCTGCCCGGACGCCCCGTATCTAAGTAGGTACTGGCCATGGTCCCAGCAGCTGAGCAGTCAGCACTGACATGGGCAAGCTTGGGCCATGTGACGTCAATTCTCAGCCTGGCCTCCCCGCCACACCGCTCCTCAGTCCCTCAGTCCGCAGTCCGCAGTCCTCGATCCCTCCGCGGTGGCTTTGGGGGTTCGGAGCAATGCTGTGGGAGAAATCTGACGGAGGGCCCAGAAGCTGATCCTCGCAGCCAGCCCCGTACCTTACCCACCCATGTATCCTTATCCTCGGTATTTTACCTGGGGCTTTCTCGTGCCAATGTCCTCCGTGCCTACTAGATGCATGGGTGTGTCTGCACGAGGGTGCGGAGTAAACTGCCTAAGGTCCCGGCGACTGGTAGTTAGCCCCCGGCTTGCTGAGGGTCCCACCGACCAGTCTGTCGGAACCTTCTCTGGATTCTTGGGCGGCCGGACGATGTAAGTATATACCTACTACCTACTACTCTGTACTATACATAGTAGGTGCTAAGTATAAGTATACTGTGTGGGTATGTCCCCCGCGACGAAGGCAGCTCTCACCTTTCAGTCCTGTCACAATGATGCAGATTGCAATTGATCATGGCAGCCCCAGAAACTAACATAATCGCTTTGTCCTGCCCATGCATCTGTAGCAAGTGTGGCAATCATACGTCATCGAAAATGCAAGCCGACAACGTTGACGCTTATCCTGGCTCGCATCGAATGCGTACTTTGTCCCGTTTGATCTCCTGCGCCAGATGCCCTATGGATGACGGAACCAGCCCATGAAGGCGACAGGGAAACATTCCGGACCAACTCCCTTCGTGGGTGATATCGTCTCTCAAACCCAGGATTCTCTACCATATTCTGTCGCAAATGGTTCTTGTCTTTCTCGTTCTATCCCCTGGATATACATGGATATCCTACTCAAGCCTCCCGCACACGGTTGCAGCCTAGGGTTCGGATTCGATGCCGTCTCGATTGAGGTGAAATAACCCAATGCGATCACAACTCTAGATAAGAGAACCTTTTTCCTTGGCACGAAGATCGTTCTGTCACATCGGCCTCCCCGGGTGGAGATGATTGCGAAGTGGAAAGGCGATGTAACATCCAGCACCTCGATCCTGTCCTCTTACGTACCATACGAAAAAAGCAAATCAACTAAAAGGGCAACAGGCAAAGCATGCCCAGGATATAACCTTGCACTTGGTAATACCACCAGCCATACTCAAGAAGGATATCCAGACGTGTACAGTCATATACTCTTGTTCAAGGTTTGCTAAGGGAGATCATAGGACTCTCTCGCTGTGCTGTCGGCAGCACAAGAGTATTAGCGCCTTCCCGTTCAGTGTCGAGCGCTGGCCTTCACACAGGAAGTCGTCAGCAACTTCCTCTTACAGCATGCGCTTCCTTGGGGCTATCATGTGGCAAAGAATGACTCCTGATGCCCACGGCCGGTTCTGCAGTAACATACGAGCGATGTGATTGCCTATTCGGCAACCGATCAATCGAATAAAGAACCGAGATAGGGGACGCAAGGAGCACATTTCACACAATGCTCGGTTGCTTCGGCTTGTAAATCTTGAAATCCGTCGCGAAGCGCGGGGCTTGACACTGGCTGCCGTCCCCTGACCTTACGTGCTGTGCCGTCTTATCCACAAGGACAGCGATTACGGCATTGGTCGACGTGGCTTTTGTCTTGGTAGGCAGATAGGTTGTCTGTCACTCGCTGTGGATCAAAAGCTAGTTACAGGCTAGGAATCTACCCAACTGTCCACCAATCCAGGCTGCTGTCTCATTGTGTATGCAGTGGCGGCTTCAGAAGCTCAGCCTATGGGCGGTTGGAAGGCCTCTTACACATTACCATCATCAGACTGGCGCCATCACATCACACAACTAATGGTCAGGTTGAACAGCGGCAGCTCCTGACCTTGCAAGGGGCAAAGGAATGAGCAGGAAGATCTGGTCCAGGGCATGCACCCAATAGGACGTCCGCGCGGCCTTTCGATACTTTATAGAGCAATGCTCAATGCGACGCCTTCACTAGGGCCCTACGGCCTTGGTCCAGTCAGGTCAGGCGGTTTCGTTACCCTTGGTGCTTACTGCTAGGTTGCGATCTGTCACCATCAGGCCTCTAGAAAACTTAATAGGCTCGCGCAGAATTCACACTAAATTGCTTTTTAATCAAACACAGCGCATCAGACTTTCGTCACATTGGATGCCCCCCTTCAAATCTCTTTCACTGATTCTCCTGAAGATCGGTGCTTGGTGTATCCTGTCATGTCCTCGGCATCTCCGAGATTACACGCTGCTCTAATTCACTCATAGTAGGGAGAGTCCTGTCCGTGGCAATTTGACAATCATTTCCCAGGGCCTGGTAAGCCTTTGATACGGTTCCCATTTCCATATTGCTGGGTCCCCACTTGGTAATCTTCACCCGAGTATCTGCTCTTTGCATTTCATGCAAGGCAAGTGTGGCATTCTGAGGCCTCCAAGGGTCAGACCAAGATCTCTCACGTCATGGATTGTCATCATGTCAGCGGCGAACAGGGTCCAAGACTGGGCTCTGATCCAATTGAACTGAAACATTGTGTGTAGAATCAATCAAGCACCGCATATGACGGCTGGCTGCGGGACGCCGTAAGTAGACATTGAACATACATCGGCCAAGTACTGAAGCATGTGGCCTGACACGAGAGCCTTTAGCCTTGATGCAAAGCGTTTGCCCGTACAAACAACCCCAAATAAGCCCGGGAATAGTATTACTTTGCAAAATAAGGGCGCCTTGGTTCTCTTTATGGCCACAGTGGCCTACTGGGGGCAGGCCTGGAGATTGGGCATCAAGGTACCAACGTACCTCTTTAGGTCTCTGGAGGTACATATGTACCATGTACCCCCGTTGACGGAACGCCTCGCAGCCATTGGGCACGGGGGCAGCCTACGCCGAATCGACTGACACCGGCCCTCACCGCTGGCTACATGGCCGGGTCTTACAGGTCGAGCGGGCTGGTCCACGGCAGACTGCCAGTTGTTCGTGCAGTACACCAACTCACCTCCGTCCGCACCACTACCACCACTACCACCACCACCACCTGGTCACTCTGACGGATCACTCATATCTGGCGCTCGCTATATATTGCGCAGGCCGGTCAAAAACCAATTTCCCCACGGTTTTTGAGCCCATACTTCTTACCCCAGGCCATTATGGTGGCCATTAACAAAAGTCCAGTGAACGGATGAAACCCGGCTCATACATACATACATCTGTCCATACATACAATGGAACATGGACCCTCAAACGAAAACCGCGGGAAACAATGAAACCACCCCCAAAAGCAAAGCATCACACCAGGACACAATGACAATGCTCATGTATTTCTTTCTCCTCGGAGTATCTGTCCCTCGACCGATCCAGCCATGTCCAGAAGGGTGGGCGGTGGTCGGGGATCCGCCGCACTTGGGGGATTTCATGTCCACCTGTGTGCTATACTAAGCGATGTCAGCAGGATTCCGGGTAACGCTCCTCGTATATGCAACACGGCCGATTGGGCTCCGTCAGCCTGCCTCGGCTCAACTCCGTCGAAGGTTTCTCCGGGGGAATAATGATTGGGTGTCTGACACCGGCTAGGTAAAGTGGGGGGTTACCTATCTCTCTATCGACATTTGGAGCGTGGGCTGGGGACATACTACTACTCCGTATACTTGGGGGTGGAGGGAAGGGGGGGTTGGGAGTGGACCATTTGGCTGGTTGAGCGGAGATGAGATAATGGGTAGTATGTGGTCCGGGAGTTCTTTGGTTCAAGAGACGAGTGATTGTATATTGCTTGCTTTCTCGCTGTGTGGGCGCTGGGCAGTATTCCGGATGGACTGGCGCTGGTTGCAGGGGATTCCGCTTAAGCGAGACCCCCGTGCAGATTACTATATATATATACTAGTACTATATCACATTTAGGATACGATCGGAGATGGTGATTGAGTGTCTACTTGTATACAACTGAAGCAGCGAGGGCGTTCCAGTCATATTTCTGTAGCGGATAGTATCAATCGCAGAAAACATGCTCCGAATTGCTTCTCCATGAGTGCTGAGGGCGCAAATCCCACCTGGCGGAACCGCTACCCAGACCCTAGGAACTAGGCCCAGGTGCTGCTAGTAGATAGCAGATAGCGTACACCGACTCCCTGGTCGGTGGAACGGCTGCAGAACCAGAACGGCGACGAGGGGCCTATTGAGGGGCGACGATGGCCCAACCCCGGATGCCCCCAACACCTTAAGTGCGCCGAGGCGAATCAGGGCCCCCAGCAGCGCGATCGCGAGAAGCGTGCCTGCATATCGGTGCATGTTGAGCGAGGACGAGGGCCTGGGTGCCTGGAGGGCGATGAGCCGGAGCATGACCCGGAGCAAAAACGGGCGCCGGTGATTGGCCGGGCCGGGCGCGCGGACCGCTTACGTGAGCTGGCTCGATCCGCCCTTCGATCCCGTCTCATGTGGCTTTTCCCCGTGCTTGGGGGCAACTCCAGCAGGGAGACCGACGGTAGGAGTCAGTCAGTCAGTCTGTCTGTCTTCTCGCCTCTCTGTCCTGCTGCCTCTCGATCCCCGTCTCCCTTGGCTCGTCCCTCCCTCTCGATCCTCCCCCACCCCCGTCCCCTGCGATCCCGTCCGTCGAGCGCCCTCTCCCCCCGGTCCGCCGTCAAACTTCCAGTCGGTTGATTCCCTGCGTGATTTTACCCCCTAGGACGACGCGCCGATTGATCCGCCCGCAAACCCACAATATACATGACGTCTTTGTTGACATCCGTTCCAAGCACTCAATTCCCAGGCACCACCCCCAAAAGGCCCCTCGTCTAACCCCCCAGCCTGCTGCGGCGGACCCGGTCGATTCCACCTGCGAAATTCCCATCGGGCGGCGCTCCTCGTAGCGTTCGCAACTCGTCCTTCCCGCTTGTGTTATTCCCGAACCCGAATCCACCCCCCCCCCCCCCCCCCCCTCTCCTCGAACACCGGCGGACGCGGGCGATCGGACCCAGGTGTATGGGGAATAAGCCAAAATGGCTCCAGCAGGTGGAGGAAACATCAAGGTGGTGGTGAGAGTGCGGCCTTTCAACAGCAGAGGTAAGTCACGGTTGGCATTGGCAATGCGACCAAGCCCCCCCTCCCCAACGGGGCTGACCCGGGGCTCCGTGCTCTTCTAGAAACCGACCGCGGTGCAAAATGTATCGTGCAGATGAAAGGAAACCAGACCGTCATCACCCCACCACCTGGCGCCGATGAAAAATCCCGGAAGACTGCAGGGGGGAAGGGTGCGGTGGAAGGCCCCAAGTCGTTCGCGTTCGACCGGTCGTACTGGTCCTTCGACAAGAATGCCCCGAACTACGCCAGCCAGGACAACCTCTTCCTCGACCTGGGTGTGCCCCTGCTCGACAATGCCTTCGGGGGTTACAACAACTGTATCTTCGCCTACGGTCAGACCGGTTCCGGAAAGTCGTATTCGATGATGGGCTATGGCAAGGAGTTTGGTGTCATCCCCAGGATTTGCCAGTCCATGTTCGAGCGGATCTCCGCCATTCAGCAGGACAAGAACCTCGGATGTACGGTCGAAGTGTCGTACCTGGAAATCTACAACGAGAGAGTCCGCGATCTGCTCAACCCGTCGAATAAAGGAAACCTGAAAGTCCGTGAGCATCCTTCGACCGGTCCCTACGTCGAAGATCTGGCCAAGCTGGTCGTGCGCTCCTTCGATGAGATTGAAAACTTGATGGACGAGGGTAACAAGGCCCGTACGGTTGCCGCCACGAACATGAACGAAACGTCCAGTCGATCCCACGCCGTGTTTACTTTGACGCTGACCCAGAAGCGCCATGACATGGAGACCTCGATGGATAGCGAGAAGGTGTCGCGGATTAGTCTAGTCGATCTTGCAGGTTCCGAAAGAGCCCAATCGACGGGAGCGACCGGTGCTAGACTGAAGGAGGGTGCTGAAATTAACCGTTCGCTCTCGACTCTGGGTCGTGTCATTGCGGCCCTTGCAGACGTGGCTGCCGGAAAGAAGAAGAATGCCTCGATGGTTCCGTATCGTGATTCCATTCTAACATGGTTGCTGAAGGACTCTCTAGGAGGTAACTCCATGACAGCGATGATTGCCGCCATTTCACCCGCCGACATCAACTTTGAGGAGACGCTCGGTACTCTACGTTATGCAGACTCGGCGAAGCGAATCAAGAACCATGCGGTTGTGAACGAAGATCCCAACGCGCGGATGATCCGGGAGTTGAAGGAAGAACTGGCGCAACTTCGGTCGAAGCTTGGGGGTGGTGCCCCCGCGGGGGCTGGCGTAGCTGCAGGTGGTGGCGCCGCCGGTGCCATACAAGCCGAGGAGTACTACCCTCCAGATACACCGTTAGAAAAGCAGATGGTCTCAATTCAACAGTCGGATGGTTCGGTCACGAAGGTTAGCAAGGCCGAGATTGTCGAGCAGTTGAACCAAAGCGAGAAGCTCTACAAGGACTTGAACCAGACTTGGGAGGAGAAAATGGCGAAGACTGAAGAAATCCACAAGGAGCGTGAGAGCGCTCTGGAGGAGCTTGGTATCAGTATCGAGAAAGGCTTCATTGGCCTTAGCACACCGAAGAAAATGCCACATTTGGTCAATCTGAGCGATGACCCGCTGCTCGCAGAGTGTCTGGTGTACAACATCAAACCAGGAACCACTATAGTTGGAAACATGGATCAAGGAAGCCATGTGGAGATAAGATTGAACGGGTCCAAAATATCGCCTGAGCATTGTAAGTTCGAGAATGTGGACAATATCGTCACCGTGATCCCCAGCGAGGGCGCTGCCGTCATGGTGAACGGATTGCGTATCGACAAGCCGAAGCGACTCAAGAGTGGATTTCGCATCATTCTGGGAGACTTTCATATCTTCCGTTTCAACCACCCCCAGGAGGCTCGGGCTGAAAGAGTTGAGCAAAGTCTGCTGCGGCATTCCGTCACGACGAGCCAGCTGGGGTCACCCGCTCCAAACAAAACCCACGATCGAACATTGAGTAAAACCGGATCGGAGATCGACGGGGATTCCAGCCGAGCGGATTCCCCAATGCCCTCCACACGCGACCGAGAATCTGATTGGTTTCAGGCTCGACGTGAAGCCGTCAGCGCTGTGCTGGGGCCCGATCACATCTCGCATATGCCTGACGATGAGCTGGACGCTCTATTTGAGGATGTGCAGAAGGTGAGGGCCACCCGCCGCGGGCTAATGGAGAACGAGGAGGACTCTGACTCGCTGAGTTCGTTCCCGGTGAGAGATAAATACATGTCCAACGGCACGATAGACAACTTCTCATTGGACACGGCCATTACCATGCCTGGCACCCCCCGGCCGACCGACGAGGACGACGGTCAGAATGGGGGTGACGCAACGTTACAATCTGTGCGCCAGGATATGCAGCGCCAGCTGGACCGGCAGAAAGAGGAGTACCAGGACAAGCTGAGGAATGCGGAAGCCTCTTCCACCCAGGGCGTCGATGACCTGCGCTCCGAAAAGACACGGATGGAAGAAGCCTTGCGCACGGCCAAAGAGGAATTTGAAGAACAATTAAAAAAGCAGAAAGAAGCCTTCGAGTCGCACATGAAGGACCTGGGCCAGCCGGTGCCAAAGATCTATGAGAATGGGTTTGCCAAGTTAGACGCCCAGGAGCTCGAGATTGCCAATACCGTTTATCGCCATTGGTCTCAACAAAACTATGTTCGCATGGCCGAGAAAGTGCTCCAGCATGCGTCGTTGCTGAAGGAGGCTCAGATCATGAGCCATATCATGGACAAAAACGTCGTCTTCCAATTTGCGATCATTGACCATGGGCACAACATGGCCTCGTCTTATGATCTGGTGCTGAACGGTATTTCTGGCGACGAAGATGTTATCTTAGACGATGCGAAGAAGCCCTGTGTCGCGGTTCGTGTGATCGATTTCAAGCAATGCGTCATTCATCTGTGGTCAATAGAGAAGCTCCAGCGCCGCGTCCAGGCTATGCGCCAACTGCACCAGTACATCGACCGTCCTGACTATATCCAACACTTCAAACTTGAGAATCCTTTCTCTGAGCCCTGCTCGCCTCAGTACTCGCTCGTTGGTGACGCTGATATCCCACTTACGGCAGTGTTCGAGACGCGAGTCCAGGATGTGTCTGTCGAAGTGATCTCGCCATACACGCAGAACGTCATCGGCATCGTCAGGCTGTCGTTGGAGCCTTCCTCAGCTCAGGCACCTTCGTCGACCCTTAAGTTTAATGTCGTGATGCGTGATATGATTGGATTTGCCGAATGGGAAGGATCGGATGTGCACGCGCAACTCTTTCTCCCTGGCATCTCCGACGAAGGGGGCGCGACCACTACCCAGATGATCACTGGCTTTGATGAGACACCGGTCCGTTTTGAAAGCGTTCATAGCATGAGTCTACCACTGTCGAGTCCACGAAGTGCGGCCTTGAAAATTTGTATCTACGCACGCGTGACCCAAATGCACCTGGACAAACTTCTGAGCTGGGACGACATGCGCGATTCTGCAGAACCCGCTCCTCAGAAACGCAAGACCCCGCGGATTGCAGAGTCCGAGTTCTATTCGGAAGAGAGACACGACGTTTTCGCAAGGGCGCAAGTCCTCGAATTGGCAGAGACCGGCGAGTACCTTCCGGTCGAGGTAGTCCAGAACAATAGCCTCGACACGGGCACTTACCAGCTCCACCAAGGACTGCAGCGGCGAGTCCTGGTCAACCTCACATACAGCTCCACCGAGACTCTTCCTTGGGATGACATAACCAACATTCGCGTGGGGTCAGTGCGGTTGCTGGACCCCTGGGGCAAGATCCCTGACCAGGACCTGCAAACGCCGGATGTCCCGCTGAAGTTTGTGCAAGAGCCGAACGTGAAAGAAAATGCCGACGGGACATCCAACATTACAATCGTAGGACAATGGGACTCGAGTTTACATGGATCCCTCCTCCTGGACCGGGTCACTGCCGACAAGTATCGAGTGCAGGTGACACTGAGGTGGGATCTTTTGTCGACCCGCCTCCAGGATATTGTTCCATTCGAAATTGACCTAACCCTCCAGATTCAAGGCCGGACCTACGTCCGTCCCCAGTCCATGTTCAAGCAATTCTTCAACTCCACGCGCATTGTGCACTCCACCGTCCGCATGTTCTCTTTAGTTGTCCGCCCGGTGTCTGCCAAACGCGCGGCGGACCTCTGGCGCATGAACACGCAAAACGACTACGTGAAGGGCGAAGAGCTGTTGACCACCTGGTCTCCGCGCAAAGTCTCCCTTGTCCGCGATTATGTAGCCGCCCGCAAACGAAGAAGACGCGTTGCCGAGCTGAATGCTGCTAAGGGAGCTCTGAGCGCCAACAGCCTCGTGGCCTCGCCCCCGCGCAGCGGACGGTCAACGCCACTCCGTAACCAGGAGCGTGCTGACCGGAGGGCGAGGTTGGTCCAGAAATACGTCGACCTTTGGGCGAAGAAGACCGACCCCCTCGAGGCCATTCTTGTCCGAAGCAATACCGAGCCTCCTGCCGGCGGGGCGGCTTTTGCCTCGCGAGCGAAGCTCTCTGCTTCTTCGAGCGATGATGGCAGCTCCATGCCGGACGAGGCATCATTGAAGCCCCGGTTTGTTGCCAGTGTTCAGGCACTCCCGAAGAACACGTCTTCGCTGAAGTCCGGCTATCTGTTAACACCGGATGATACCAACAGCCACTGGGTTCGGCGATTTGTTGAGCTGCGTCGGCCATACCTTCACATCTACTCCGTCCCCGACGGAGACGAGATCAATGCCATCAATCTGCGCATCTCGCGAGTCGACCATGCACCTGATTTTGCCCGACTCCTCGACGGCCCCGCCGGCGCAACAGATCGTGGGACGTCTCCGAGGGGTCGTCCGAATGTTTTCGCCGTGTATGGAGCACAAAACACATTCCTTTTTGCCGCCCGGACCGAGGCCCAGAAGATCGAATGGATCTTGAAGATTGACGAGAGCTACTTCAGTAGCAGCGGTGCTCGGGCCATGGCCAATGGTCTTTCCTAATAAAAAAAAAAAAAACAATATGCCCGGTGTGCAACTATCACCTGAGCAGCATTGCTATGATCGAACGACTCGGCCGATTTTGGCTTCATTGGTTTCCTCCCCTGTTGAACAGGTTCCCATGAGATCAGCCCGTCTCTTCTCTGAATAACGTAGACTACGCTTCCCGGCGTCGTCAATTACCTTTGATGTTACTAGCCCCTCTGAAGCATACACTTACTTAGATTACGTCCGTTTATTTCCTGTTGACTGATTGGCAGCCCTGGTGTTCCTTCGTTATACCATATACCATCCATCCATCCATCCATCCATCCATCCATGACCTTCCTTCCTTCCTTCCCTTGCCCTCCACACCATCAGCTCTTGATTGATTTTGAGATACCCCTGAATAAATTTGCCCTTCACGGCCCCTGTGATCTCCATGTACATATTGAACATTACCCGCAACTCTTATATAGATGCAACCAGCCTGCACGGCATGACTACTAGCATAGATGGGAGAGTGTCTGCGGGTGGGCGTAGGCCTGATTCTTGTTCGCAAAAAGTAACCGATTCTATGCATTTCCAGAATATATTGATGTTCAACTCTCCACCTCTCCACGCATCCATACTTCTCCCCGATAAGTACTCCCCAAGTAAGTAGGCTGTGCTACGCTCGCCTTCTCCGATCGGACCCTGATCGGGCTGTTGCCATGGCGACGTCGATCCCCCGCAGCCTCGCACGGCGCATCCCGATCTCTCATGATCCACCTCCATCACGAACCAGCCATTCGAGCTACCACCAACCCAGGGAACCTCTCTCTCTCTCTCTCTCTCTCTCTCTCCCCCCCCCCCCCCAAAAAAAAAAAAACGAGGTGCAGCAGCAATGCAACTGCTGCAAGGCCACTCCACGGGCCTCCGCTTCCTCGCCGTCGGCGCCGTCCTCTCGCTCATCATCACCACATTCCTCATCTTCGGCTCGCGATTCTCCAATGACGTCGCCAAGTATGCCCTGAAGACGTCCATCAAGCCAGCGCCCCCGACCTGCCCGCAATTATTATCGTCATCATCATCATCATCATCATCGTCGTCGTCAGACCCCACAAACACCACCGACTGGGCCTTCATCGTCGAGCGCGATGGTGACAACCACGGGCTGTCGGAAGCGCAGTGTCGCACAGCCTTCCCCAAGTTATTTGTCGAGCTCGACAAATCCGCCGCATCCAGGGCCCAGAACCCCATCACCTTCAAGGAACTGGACAGTCTGACCGTTGAGGATGGGATGGTGCGGGCTATCATCGACCACGGCGAGGTGTGTTTACCCCCTCCCCTAACACGACCTCCCTCCCTCCCTCTCTCCAACCACTAACCCCCATCCAGCTCTACATTGTCGACTTCGGCGCCATGCCCGTGACATTCACCCGCGGCAAAGCCACCCTCCACTCCCTCCACCGCGCCCTGACCTCCTTCCCGGACCGCCACAATCTCCCTCCCATCGAATTCGTCCTCACAACCGAAGACTACACCACCAGCCCGGGGCCCATATGGAGCTACTCCAAGACCGACGACCAAGTCCACGCCTGGCTCATGCCGGACTTCGGCTACTGGTCCTGGCCCGAAGTCAAGATCGGGCCGTACAAGGACATCCGGGCACGCATCGCGGCCATCGACGACGGCTCCTCCTCCTCCCTCCCCACCCCGGGCCTCCCCTTCGCCCACAAAAAGAAACAGCTAGCCTGGCGGGGCGCCGTGTCCCCGAACCCGCAGATCCGCGGAAAACTCCTCAAAGCCGCACAGGGGCGCAGCTGGGCAAGCATCCGGGTGATTGACTGGGAGGACGAGAACGCGCTGCGGTTCAATCTGCTCCCCATGGAGGAGTACTGTCGGTATATGTTCCTGGCGCATACCGAGGGACGCAGTTTCTCGGGTCGGGGCAAGTATCTGTTGAATTGTCGGTCGGTGGTGGTCGCGCATAAGTTGGTCTGGAGGGAAGCGCATCATGGCGCGTTGGTTGCGGCTGGCCCCGACGCGAATTTCGTCGAGGTCGAGCGCGATTTCTCGGATTTGGATCGCAAGATGGCGTTTCTGATTGATCATCCCGATGTGGCGGAGAGGATTGCGCAGAATGCGGTGAGGACTTTTCGGGATCGGTATTTGACCCCTGCGGCGGAGTCGTGTTATTGGAGGGAGTTGGTTAGATTGTATGCTGCTGCTTGTGAGTTTCGGCCTGTGTTGGAGACGGAGGAGGGGACGCAGGATAGGAGGCCTAGGGGGGTGCCGTTTGAGACGTGGGTTTTGATGGGTTGAGGGTGTTTCTTCTTCTTCTTCTTCTTCTTCTGTATCTAGTTCTAAGGGTTGGATGTTATGGGCATAGGTATGGCGTTGGTGGGCTGGGTTTGGGCTTGGGTATTTGGTTATGTTATATTAGCGCTACATGAGTGATGTGATGTCTTCTGGATGTGGATGTGGATGGAGTCGGTCTGGAGTGAGACTGTCTGATGTCGATATGGGGTTCTAGACTGTCTGTAGTACATGTGTGTCGTATATTGATGTGGTAACTATGTATGTGTTGTATGAGATGGTCGCAACTGCAGCCGAACCTCGCGTCTTCCTCACCCTGCTGCATCACATCTTCTTCCCTCAGCTCTCTCTTCTCTCTCTTCATCCCAGTTTCAACCCCACAGCCCCTCCTTGACATCATCCAACATGCCGACTGCAGTGACCCCCCTCCGGCGATGTCTCTCTCTACCTTACCTCCCATCCCGCCAAGCCACCAGCACCCGCGATGCAAACGGCCCCTCCGGCCCAATTAATGCTAGTGACTGACCGACCACGACCGCAGTCGTCCCTGCATCGCATCCGAGACTACCCGCAGCCCCTCTACTCATTTACACAGTACACAGTACTGAGTACTGACTACCCAACCCGCATACTCCCCACCGCCGATCCCTAGGTCTCATCCCCCATGAAGATATCATCCGGACAGCCCTTGCCGTGGTGAGAATGACCACGAGCCAGTGGCCTTTAGAGTTGTTTGGGTTGGGTTGGGTTGGTGCTCTCCCGGACCAGAGGATCAGTGGGGTTCGGGTGCGTGCCAGCTATGCGGGGTAAAAAGGGAAGAATGGAGTGGAGTGGAAGGAGGGAGGGAGAAAGAGAGGGAAGGGAAAGAAAAAACACGAGACCTTGTCGGCCTGATGCCCACATGAGGCGAACACGAGGGATCTTCGTTGTTTCGAACTACCAAGGAGGGAGTGCTGGTGCTAAGGATGTAGGGTTCAATCAGGGTCAGACCCTGGATCGGACCAGGGGACTGCGAGGGAGATACTAGACTACTAGTCTAGTGGAAGGAAGTGCCGACCGACCGACCGACCGACCGGCCGTGGGCGACCCTTGGTTCGCATCCGCACTATCGGATATCAATCAAAGAAATGGGTCAACAAACACGGACCAGCGAGCTAGCTAGCTAGCTAGCTTGAGAGCTTGAGGGTTGACTCAATAGTGGGCTGGCTACCTCTCCGGCTGGGACGGAGCATTATGGACGTCATGGCGTGGGTATGTATGACTCGGACAGGTAAGGGGGGAAGTGAACTGCCGTGATATGGAGAAAAATGGTCTTCGAATCATCCTGGTGAAGTCATCGCTCGCACAAGAAGGTACTGCACACTGCCCACTGCACGGCAAATCTTTGGTCTTCGATAGCCACACGTCACAGGTGAAGGACCCAACCCGACTCGGTCTATCTGCTCCTTTGTTCCTTGCGGTCGGGCCACGAAAAGAACCAACCAAGAAACCTTCCGGACTTGGCAGTGGGAAACCCAACAAAGGGCAGCAGCAGGCACGGAACGGAAAGTCAGCCCTGCTGCCATGTGTCTTGTGCCTTGTGGGCAGAGCCACTGGCCGGGCAGACAATGTATGGGGTAAGACGGGAATCAATGGACTCCTCGGTCATGCGTATTGACACTCTTCCGCTTGCCATTCGAGCGAAAAAGGAGCAAGCGAAGGAAAAGCCAAAAAAGAGAGTTTACCAGCAGAGGTGAATGGAGATAATCAGGACAATCATCGGACTTGAGCAGCCGCCCGTTTGCCAAGTACCAGTGCGCTGGCTTTCCAACCCGGGGCTGGCTTCCACATTGTCGTCGACACAAGGCTTGCGGCCGTTGGATCCCTCATCGATCGGATTTCGAGGTGTATTATCGCGGCAGTGGCTGAGGCCAGACGGCATTGGCCTCCTCCTGTCTACGGAGTACACTATCGTATCATCGTATCATCGTATCAGGCACAGAGGGAAAGGAAGTAGGGTCGTGCGCGCTTGCATCCTGCAGTAAGTCCACCCAACCCAGAAGATGTGTCCGGTGGCTTTCCAAATTCCTGACAGTTGTGTCAGCCTGTTCAAGGCACACACACACACCTGTTGTTCATAGATCGGTGGCATGATCAACTTCCGCCCCTTGATGATCGAAGCTGCCCTTGCGTCCAGCCTCATCCCGCTTGTTCCACTCGGCTTCCTAGCCAATGGGGGAAGGGGGAGGGATGCTTTTTTTTTTCGAGGATAACTTACCTTGTGCAGTGGGGCAAAAGCTCCCAAGCTTCCAACCATTTGAATACTATCAAAAAAACTAGTGGACTCTCCTATCCGTCTGTCCGGATAGATGCTGCTGCGGATCAGGGGACGCCGCGGAGCAACCAGGCCAGGGTGCTGCTATTCCCGTTTTCGGAACATCCACCCTCAGCCGATAACATCGCTTTCGTTCGGTTGGCTCACCCTGGCCCGGGCCCCGAGAGGGCGGCTTGTCACATCCACATCGAAACCATTACTTGGATTTTAAATTCTCCGTCCGAATGACCGAGTGCAGGTTCAGTTTCCCCCATCCTGTTCTGCTGCCGGATGGATGGATGGATGGATGGGGCAGCCTTGCGGCACTTGCATGTAGACTCTCAGCGCGAGCAAGCGTCCATATGCGCCCCGGTTCAGTTGCAAATGATGCCAAGTCGATAGAATATTGCCCGCTAGCTCACCTCGACTTGATCCACTTACCACTTTCCAAGCTATGCAACTGGGCCCCCCCGGAAGGTCCGTCCTCACATCGACCTAAGCCCGATTATCCCCGCTTGGCGATGATGGGGGCCCCATTACCCAGGCCAGCAGACCCAGTTGCTACCGCGGACACCCTCCTGTCCATCAAATGATCGATGATTCCGTACGAGATGGGGAAAGCGCACACACTCATCCAACCCACGCATCCTTGCTAGCGCCAGAAACGGTCATCAGAATTCGGTGGACCCTGCCGCCCATAGCTGCGTCTGTCCGGGCTATAAGAACCCATGGCCATGCTTCCTGAGGAAACCGGCCAAATGCATAAAATTCCCAGCTTTCTTTGTTCGTCCTCAGCACACATACATATCTCCCAGCCTCCCTGAGAAGGAGGCCCTGCTGAAATCGGATTCCATCCACACACTCACCTCACACCCTAACGCAATTCCGAGTGCGGTCCCATCACCATCACCACCACCATCACCAACCACCAACCACACCACAATGTGGCCTACCCCCAATCCCAAGTCCTCATCCTGGGCCTTAGGGTTGTTCGCCCTGGCCACCTCCGTATTATCCTCGCCAATTGAGATTCGAGCCGCAGGAGCACCATGGCTAGCCATCAACTCCGACTTCCCTGACCCGGGCTTTGTCCAAGGCGCCGACGGCGTCTGGTATGCCTTCGGCACCAACGGCAACGGCAAGACCATCCAAGTCGCCCGCTCCGAAGACTTCGTATCATGGACCCTCCTCAACAAGGAGGTCCTCCCCACGCTCGCCGGCTGGGAGACATCGGTAGACCACTGGGCCCCGGACGTAATCCGCCGCGTATGTCCCATGCATGCCCTACCCTAACCACCCCATTCCCCCTCCCAACCCCCCAACTAACCCACACCCCCGCAGAACGACGGCCGCTACGTCCTCTACTACAGCGGCGAAGCCCAATCAATGGTCCGCCACCACTGCGTCGGAGTCGCCATATCGGAATCCACCGACCCAAGCGGACCCTACATCCCGAACCCAAACCCCCTATCCTGCCGCCTCGACCAAGGCGGCTCGATCGATCCCTCAGGCTTCCTCGACAAAGACGGCAGCCGGTACGTAGTCTTCAAAGTCGACGGCAACAGCATCGGCAACGGCGGCGACTGCAACAACGGCGTCGCCCCGCTCAAACCCACCCCCATCCTTCTCCAGAAAGTCGATGCCGACGGCTTCACCCCGCTCGGCGACGCCGTGCAGATCCTTGACCGCGATGACAGCGATGGCCCCCTCGTCGAGGCGCCCAATCTCATTCTCCATGGCGACACGTACTTCCTGTTTTATTCTACGCATTGCTTTACGGATGCCAAGTATGATGTGCGTTGGGCGACGGCGAAGAGTATTACGGGTCCGTATGTTAAGACGGGCGCGCAGTTGGTGAAGACAGGGGATTTTAATTTGACGTCTCCTGGGGGCGGGACGGTGTGTGGTTGTGGGGATCGGATGCTGTTTCATGGGTTTTGTGGGAGTGAGCGGTGTACGTATGCGGCTGATTTGAGTATTCAGGGGACCAATGTACGGTTTGTTTAGGGTTGTGGGTTGTGAGTTTGGGTTTGGTTTGGGTTTGGTTTGGGCTGGGTTTGGTGTTTGGGTGTATAGTTTGTGTGGATGTGTATCTATTGGGATTGGGATTGGATGTGGATTGATATCTTGGTTTTTGGGTTGGTCATTGGATTGGGGTTTCTTTCTTCTGGAGACTTTTTTTCTTTTCTTTTTCTTTTTCTTTCTAAACTTTACCATATATCATTGTGTCTGGACTGTATGTAGATTTGGACAAATATATTATGTTAGGATTGATATTGAGATTTGGCATGTTTTGTTTATTTTATACTAGTAACAAGAGTGCTCAGTGGGGAGAGTGTTCTCATGGTTTATGATGGGTAGGGTTGGCCAAGCACCACGCAGGCGACGAGTAGGTAGGTACTAGGTAGGGTTCGGGTTCGGGCTCGGCGTACGGAGTACTAGCGCGAACCCCTATGTAGTATGTCTATCACTAAAGGTCAATGCTATGCCTACGTCATAGCCAGTGTCTATCTTTCCACCCCCCGTTGACAATTCCAAATGTTATTCCCCGGGATTAAAAAAAGGAGAAGAAGAAGGCGAGGGGGGAGGGAAAAGGGAGAGGACGTAAAGTGAATAAAAGACAATTCATTAACAGCAGGGTATATCTGTTATCTATATGTATATCTTCCGGATCATGATACCTATCCGCAGGGCGAAGTTCTAGGTAACTAGTTCATGCTTCATCCTTGGCCTTGGCAGCCGCTTTCTCGGCCCTCTCTTTCCTCATCTTTTCCGTGCTAGCCAACCAGCCATCAACGCCCTCGATCGCGCCCTCGGGATCAGATTTGTGGTTCAGAAGAAAGCCCTGGATCTCCGCCGCCGTGAAGCCTCCCGCGGGGACGCGAGCCGCGAAGTCTTCCGCCAGTTTGGTGACCCTGTCGGTGACGGGGGGGAGAGGCTGGTGCTTCTCGTGCGACTTGTCTGCCATGGCACCGTTGCCGTGTCGGCTGCTGGGGCGAGATGTGGACCGGAGGTCGCCTTCGAGGGTGGAGTAGATCGAGGAGAAGAGTTCCTGGATGTCACTGGTTTGCGCGTAGCCGAAGGCGATCTCCATGTCGACGCGACCGGGGCGGAGGAGCGCGGCGTCGAGTTTCTCGGGGTGGTTGGTGGTCATGATGAGGATGCGACCTTCGCTGGCGGCGACGCCGTCGATGACGTTGAGGAGGCCGGAGAGGGTGACACCCTTGTTTTCGATGACGGAGGAGTCGTCGGATTTGGCGTCTTTGGAGTCGCTGGGGCCGTTGTTGTTGTTGTTTTTGGCGGTGTTGTTCGGGTTGGTCTTGTCCTCTTCGGCTTTGGAAACACGCTTTTGGGTGATACCTGCGCAGTCGACGTCCTCGAGGAGGACGATGCACCGGCGGGGGAGCTCCTGGAAGAGGGACATGAGGTCGTCTTCGTCGAGGCTCTTCGAGCTGAGGTTCAGCAGGTAGAGGGGCAGGCCGAGGAGTCCGGATGCTGCAAAGCACAGACTGGTCTTTCCTGTTCCGGGGGGCCCGTGGAGGAGATAGCCGCGGCGGTAGGGGATACCGCGGTTGGAGTACCATCTCCTCGTGCGGGGGTGGAGGTATTCCTTGATGTCTTCGATGAAGGATTGCTTCTGGGCCTGGTCGAGGACAACGGTGGATAGGGGTCTGGGGGGACGCGCCATACACCGCACCCAGTCGGTGTAGCCGCCGTTCTTCTGTCCGCGATAGATCACCGTGCTGTTTCCATCGCGTGCAACCCACGCTTTCTGCGCTTCAAAAAGGAGTTCCTTCAAGATGGTGGGGTTGCGACCCAAGCAGGAGATGAACAGTCGCTCCGGCACGAACCGCATGTATGATATGGTGTTGTTGTTCTCCTCCTTGGCCCGCACGAAGGCAAGCAGACGGCCCTTGAACCAGAAGTAATGCGTTCCCTCGGCGGGGGTGAAGCGGAGACGCTTGAACTTGTCACGGGCGACGGCTTTGGCCCAATAGTCGTCGAAGTTGGAGACGACGTTGCCATCGGCATCTAATTCATCTTCGTCACCCATTGTCTCCTCATCGTCGGAGTCGTAGTACCGGGCCCCGCTGGTGATCTTGGTGCTGGCGACGAACTGGGTCGTCTTGTTTGTGGACGGCTGCTGCGCCATCCAGAACATGAGGTAGTTGTATACTTCATCCTCCAGGCGGATCTCGGCCGTAGAGACGCAGTATTCATTGATCAGCTCGCGGGACCGCGTGATCATGTAGCGCATAGACGCGGCGAGAGCAACAGCGGTGAGGATATAGGGGAGATATATTGACAGGTCGATTTTCAGGTAGGATATTAGGAAGCGGGATATGAAGGAGTAGCCTGGTATAAAGGCTTCCAGCAACGCCGTGTCGGTGGGATTCAAGGATTGCGACGTCGAATTCATAGTTGCTGTGGTGTTATTCCCAAGTGTGGTAGCGCTGAGGAATGTGCTTGAAGCCATGATGAGTGTGATGCGCAACAAAGACGATGATGGTGCTATGTCTAATATGGTGACGGTTGTCTTGACGCTCCGGCAGAAATGCAAAAAAAGAGAAGAAATAGAGAAGTGAGAGATGAATGAAAAAGTAGAGAAGTGGCCTGGATTGAAGAGCCATCCATTCGAGCGTGAAGTCTTCCTTTATACCTTAAGCTGCTGGCGATGGAGCCCCGACGGGCAGGCAGGCATAAGGCAGACGCCGTCGGAGCGGGGCTAGGCACCCATCAGCTCCTTACTCGGGACGGCGCAGGAGGATCTGGGCCTGCGCAGCCCAATCATGCGGGCAGCTCGGGTCTGACAGCGTAACTAACCCGCGGAGCCACTTGAGTCATCGGCGGGCGCCAATCCGGGCTAGGCGGCCGTCGATCGCGGGTGATTCACCCTTCAGCCTCATCCTCCTCCCCGCTTAGGCTCTTCGGGCAACCCTTGGGGTAAGGATGCAAAAACTCTGCGCACCAACCGCGCTGGCGTTCAATTAGATCGCGTGTTGTATGTGGGTTCTAGTCTAACATTAAATCAAATATGGGTATCGTGATGATGACGTATTATCCTGTGTCTCCCCGTCCAAAAAAAAAAAAAAAAAAAAAGGCGCCCTGCAAAAAAACCAATAAAACCAACCGAGAAGGAACAAAGAAAGTCTATCGTTGCGGTCTGGTGAAATTATCCTTCACGGTATCGTAGATGTCGGTCGCCCAGTCCTTGACGTCCTCGATCTTATCCCAAAGAGTCCCCCACCAGGTAAGGCCTTGCTCGTCATCGCTCTCCGAATCGGGCTCGGGCTGGGGGCCAGGCGCAGTTTCCGAGGGCGTCGCAGAGGTCGTCATTTCAGCCGAGGGCGTCTTTACTGGCGCTGCTGTGTCGGAGGTGGACGACGGTGGGTCGGAAGGACGGTCGAGCTCTGGCGCATCTTCGTCGGAATGAAGCCCCACTGGTTTGAGAGGAAGACGCAAGGTTCCATTGTTTGGGTGCGGGGTGACACCGAGAGAGTCACAGATAATGTTGTAGACGTTGATATTTTCTGTTGGGGTCAGCTCAAGCTTCATTCATAACACCCAGGGATTGTGACTCACGGAAAGCATCCAGCCGACTGTTAGGTTGATGGGGGAATGCGGGACCCCTGGCAACGAAGATTGCGCGCATCAAGGGGTTTTCATGGTCGTACCCGTGGATCCCTCGCGGGTGATAGACCTCCCCATTCTCTAGAGCTTTGCGGGCATCGAAATCGACCCGTTCGACAATCGCCCACCCAGTCTTGGGGATCACCCACAGAGGCGCGATGCGGTCGTTGTTTTGGAAGTGGTAACGTTCAGGCATACTCTCACGCGTGTATATCTCTACTGCGTGCGAGTAGTTCGCTGCTACGCTCTCAAGCTGATTCTGGAGACTCCGAAGATCCTCTGCGCGCTTGGGACGCAGCCCGCGTAACGGCCACCCGTCAATGCGTTGGACTAGATCGAGGTCGACCAAATCTTCCAGCTGTACCAGCCGTTCCGTGGCAGTCGTTGCCATGCCGTGGTCAGAGACAATCACGATGTTCACAACATCAGTCAGATTGCGTGCCTCAAGGCCTGAGAACAAACCACCAAGCATGTTGTCTACTTTAGAGATCGTACCTCGGATCTCGGTACTGTTGGGGCCGTATTCGTGGCCGTCCGCATCGACGTTCGGAACATAAGCAGCGATGAATTGGGGTCGTTGCGGGGAAATGCGGGATTCATCTTCCAGTCCGGGCATGTCCAGCAGACCTAGAATGCGGTCCACCTTGCGGGAAAGCGCTTCCGAGCCATTGTACTGGTCGAGATAAGTAGGCTCTACCCCTCCGATATGTGCTTCCGAGCCGGGCCACATGTGAATAGCGGATCTCACCCCCTGGTTTTCGGCCGTCATCCAGAGAGGCTCGGCGTTCCACCACTTGGGCTGCATGCTGACCGCCGGGTGGGTGTAGTAGAACTCTTCTTGCAGCTCGGGGTCCCAGAAGGTATTTCCAACGATTCCATGGCTCTCAGGATACAATCCGGTAACAAGCGTGAAGTGGTTTGGGAATGTCACGCTAGGAAAGCTGGGGTTCATGTACTGCGGAGATACGCCGTTGGCAACGAAGGAGTTGAGGGTCGGGGTCAATCCGCGAGTAAGAAAGTCTGCCCGAAAGCCATCCAATGAGATGAGGATGGTGGTGGGTGCAAACAACGCAGTGCCGTTAGACAGTAGTCTCCTGGGCGAGTGGGATGTCCGAAACTTTGCCGATGCTTTGTAGGCGCCCAGTAGGAATATGAGAAGGAGGACGAAGATCGCCGAGAAAATCAGCGCAAGCTTGCGCCATGAGGCACGCCGTGGCTATCCAATAAGTGTCAGCAGCTGAGGCTGATGTATCGCCTCGATAAACATGCTCTTTCTCATACCTGCGCGTAGATGTATTCCTTGGTTGGAATGTCCAGGTCAGACGAAGAGGCACTCAGGAGGGAGCGCTCATCATCCCGGTGACCCTCTTCCATCTCATACATTATCTCTCCGGATTCACGTGCCTTCGCATGGCGGTCTCTGCGTGCCTCTTTCCTGGCCCTCCGCAGGCGTTTGCGTTCTTGCTTCCCGATCTTGACACTGCTGCTGTTGGGGCTAAAGATACGACGAAGGCCATGGGTTGGTCCGCTCCGGGTGAGCAGTTTCTCTGTCTCTTCCTCGTCGTCCAAGACCCCGCGGTCATGCTCAGCGAGTTCTAGCGTGGTGCGGGAGTTGCGGAGGAACTCGTCGTCCTCGGAGTCGGAGTCCTGCTCTGAGGGGGAGCGTAATGATTCGGCATCGTCATCATAGTCGCCGGGCGAAAGAAGGGCGGAGGTGGGGATGCTGCGTCGGAGAGGCATGGAGGATGGAAGGTGGCATGAAGCCGGAGTGCGACGGCACGGAGGGTGGATGGACGGAGATGAAGATGGAGATGGCGAAGAAAAGGGAGAAGGAGAAGGGGAAGGGGAGCTGGAGCTGGGATGCTGATACGGGGTCGAGGAGGCGATCGGCGGATACCCGGGCCGGTGCCGAGGAGCGAGGCCGGAACTACGCTAGTCCCTTCCGCTCTCCTGGTCGTTCCTTCCTTCCTCCCCACTTGCCATGGATCGACTTTATCAAGGCCTCCCTAATTACTTACTATCTACACCCCGCGCTTGATTACGGGCCCGTGTCTCCTGCACAGACATGCTAGAGCATGGACGACATGTTCGTTGCCAAAGCATCGCCAAGGAATGATGATCTTCAGCCATGAGAGTCAACTAAAGCTCCTGCTTCAAAGCATCCCGAGCTGCTAACATCGCACTGCTCCTAGAAAAACCAATAGAAAACATTGAGCTCCCGCTTCCTGCAAGCTTCCTGCTTTTTCCAGACCCCAATACCAGACTGAAGCCAGACTGTTGTTGACTAGAAGCTCAGACACAGGCAACGGAATCAAGGCCAGTCTAGATTAGAGACCTCGTAACAAGAACAGCAAGAGACCAGGATGCGCGAAGGGAAATGAGCATGATCAGTCACCCTTGCCGGACAGAAAATACACCGACCACTTGCCGTCGCAATCTCTGACGTTGCCAGCGGTACAAAATGCAGTCACATCGATGCATCCGACACGAGTGGGCTGAACGAGGCTCTCATAACCAATCTGAGAGGAACCCTGCCATTTGTGGCTTGTGTTACAAGTGCAACCAGTTGACTTGCTTAGCATTCAGCGGTACTTACTAAATCTCACGCAGAACTCTGCTTTGGAGAAGAGGATAATCGTGGACTAAAACGATGGGTGACATCGCGGGCTCGATCGATCGCTAACTGTATCCTGTGGATGCTTCCGTCTGTTCGGCCATTGCCACTGCCTGAAAAGCGTGTAGGGCTCTCGATGAGGCGAAACTTAGGAATTGGGAAGAATGGATCTACATTCTTGAGATGTTGTCTGATTCCGGCCCTCGGGCGGCCCCATTTCCCTTTTGGGAACCCTTAAGGCTGAAGCCGTGAAGTCACATGATATCAGAGGCTCTGGGAGCTGGAGACCTGATGTATGGCAACCTCTGCTAGCAGCGAGCGTTGATGGGCTTGATCCGGGCAGAAGGCAATGCTGAGAAAGTACTGTGTGCTATTCTGAGGTTTGGGCTTCTCCGAAAACAGTGCCTCAATTTCCCCACGTTTGTTCTCACAATACGGCATGCGGCTCTCAAAGACTCCCCAGTATTCCTGGATGGAACCGTAGAGAAGAAGCAGTCTTTGAATCTAGATCGTTTGACACTCGACGGCGATGCCGCGATGGCCGAATCTGTACGCCAGAGAGGTTATAAAGCACCGCGGAACCCCTCGCTGAATTCTTGTACATCATCGTCTTATCCACAGCTCATTCTATCCCTCAATAGTGACAGACTCTTTCTACTTCTACTAAGAAAAACAACCCACTGACTTCTTGCCCTTTATTGCAATGCACTTCTCTACCCATGTCGTGACCGCCTTGGCCATCGCAGCTGGCGCTGCCAATGCTGCGGCAGCCGATGCTCCAGGCAGCAGCAGGCTCGGCTCTGCTCCTACCACCCAGAAGGCTGATGGGTTTGTCCAGCCTATTGCGACTGCTTTCGCGCATAACGAGGCTGTCACCAGTGCCCCCCAGGTTCAATCCAGCACCCCTGCGCCTCCGGCTCCAACCAGCGCCCCTGAAGCTGCTTCATCTGTTAGACACCCCGGCCCCGCCGCTACGCCAGTTCCTTCATCCAGTACCACTACTGTTCAATCCTCTGCCGTGGTGGCTCACCCCCCTAACGCCGGGTCGAGCGTCCCTGTTACCCAGTCTACGCCCGCAGCGATCCATCCCGCTGTCGTCCAATCGAGCGCCCCTCTCATCAGGTCCAGTGCCCCAGCGACTCAGTCCGTTCCGGCCCATGCTCCGGCCATCCAATCCAGTGCCCCAGCAGTCCACATCATCCCCCTGACCACCGCTCCCCCACAAAGCATTCCCCTCTCGACCGGCGTTTCCAGCTCAACCCAGAGGTTCTCCAACTCAACCACCTCGACCTCCTCCAGCTCTGCCACCGAGAGTCCCGAGAGTCCCGAGAGTTCCGAGAGTCCCGTTGTCCCTCTTTCACCCACTTCCACCGGCTTCACGCCTTCCAGCTCCGGCGTCAGGGTCATCATCCCCGGTCTCGCCATCATCGGAAGCCTTGCCATGGGCTTGCTTGTCTTGGTTTAGATGACTGCTCCTCATGTATCCATATTGTATCGAAACTTTTTGTTTTGTTTGGCTGGCAAGTTTCCAGATGGCACGATAGCGAGCACCCGGATGGATGCATCATGCTTCGATTCACTTTCTTTTATTAGGTCGGAGTGGGAGTTCACACATTGGGTCTGCATTCGGTTTTTTTTTTTTGGTCTTTCTCTCGTTCGTCATCCTGATAGCACATGTCACTCTCTTGTGTCTAAATGTTAGTGTTCTGCTTTATTCTACATGGCCACTAGCCTAGAAATTGCTCGAAGGAAATAAAGCATATCTTTCTTTTTATCTATCTCCAAATGGGATTCAAGACGCTTGAATCGGCGTTCTAATCTTTGACTGAGCTGCTAAGAATACTTAATCTGTTCAACTTGGTCATTATGTACCTGCACAGTGGGATCAGGTACCATCATGGCCCTATAGTAACTTAATCAATCCATAGTGTATTCGATCATCCTTCTACTCCGTGGTAAAAAGAGGAATTATTTTTTTTTTTTTTTCGTAACAGAGCGGACTTTTTTTTCTAGATAGATAGATGGTTAGCTATATTGCCATCCCGGCACATGATTAATTCCCTCTGTCCATCCATCCATCCACCCAATGCATAATACGTATAACATAACCATATAATCAATAAATCATAAAACCAAATATTAAATCCCCAGCAATCAAGACCCTCCAAGCTTAGACTAAGTCCAATTCGCCCATTTACAAGAACACCCACCGGTGCCACCATCAATGCCACCCCAGGTGCCATCGACATCACTCGAAGTCGACGAATTGCTATACAGGTCGAAGATTCCAGGGGCAGGATTGATTAGCGTGCCGCCATAGCTGCGATCCTCGACCTGCAGCTTCTTCTCGGTGGCGTTGATGCGCTCCCCGCTCTCCATCGCGTAGCAGTAGACCATTTTCTCTTTCGCGGTGCCGCCGTGGCGGTCCAGGGTTATGGTTACCGGGTAGGGGAAGGAGCCGGGACGGGTCCAGTCCGTGGCGGAGGAGGAGGAGGAGGAGGAGGAGGAGGAGGAGGTGGAGGTTGCGGCAGAGGTTGTGGCTGTGGCTGTGGCTGTGGAGGTGGATGTGGTGGAGTTGCTCTTGAGGAGGGCGTCGTTGGATCGCGTCCAAATCTGCACGAGGAAGCGGGTCTGCGACCATGTGCAACGTACTTTGGCGTCGGATTCGTTGGAGCCGCCGTTCTGGTCGTTGGGGTCGTAGTCTGTGCCGCTGCCGTTGAGGGGGGCGAGAGAGGAGAGGAAGATGGAGCGGTCGTAGTAGGTGTAGAAGCCGTAGTGTTCTGTGTCCAGGCCCCGATTGTAGAGTCGGACGGGCTGGGAGGAGGGGAGTGGGTATAGAGTGGCTGCGGCGGCAGTGCCGTCGGAGTTTTCGGCTGGGGAGGGGATGATGGTTTCGAGGTTGGGGAATGTGCTGTCCGACCTTCGCGCCAGGCGACGGGTCGGGGTGGAGGTTAGGTGGCTGGCGGAGAGGATCGTCATGTAGAACGGCGTCTCTTCGCCTGCGTAGGGGACGGTGTTGTTGTCTGTGGTATTTCCGAGGAAGGTTTGGTCTTTCAGACTTGGTGGGGATGGCGATGAGCTGACAGAGCTGTCGGAAGTCCTGGAGGAGAGCTTCTTGCTGGACTTTGTGGCAACGGTTGTGCTGTTGGGATAGGTCCCATTGTGGAAAACGATTTCCACGCGGAAGTTGGGCTCATCAGCAGCGTAGGGCTCGTTGGCGGATTGGTCTTCTGGTGGCAGGGCACAGCTCCAGAGCGTGGATGGGACTATGCATCCCGAGACTTGAGCCTGTGGTTCTGGCCCTGCAATAGTCGCGATGCCGGTGGGCATCGGGGGGTAGCCAGTGAGATTGAGCCATTGCGATTGGACTGGGGTCGAGTCGCCCTTCCTGGTCAATAGCATCACAAGAAGAATGATGATTGCTATGATTATGAGGAAGGACGTGCAGATCGCCAAGTACCATCGGCGTTTCACTTTCCCTTCCTTTTTCGACCTACCGGAACAGCATTTCTTAATTATCCCACAGCAGCAGCAATAGGCCCTTTTTTTACCGTCCTTTTTTTCTTTCTTCTCGGATTTGCGTCGTTCGATTTCAATCCTTTGCCTTTCCAACGTTGAATAAGTCAGTTCTTCCCGCGTTGGTGGAAAAGGCTCCATGCGAGGCGGGAGAGTCGAGCTGCTGTGATGAGATGTATATGCAGGTGCCGGACTAGTATGCATATCAGATAAGGGAATAGATCCGCCTCTCTCTGTCGCCCGTTGAAGATCTGTCGCCCGTTGAAGACCGGGGGAAGTAGGGTCAGGTGGTTGTGGTTGGGCTTCATGATCCTGAGCCGTGGTCCCGGGTTGCTGTGGAAGAGCACTTTCGGGAGGAGCTATAAGCATTGGCGAGGGAACAGTGGCAGGGTAAACATAGATATTGTGACTTGGAGGTGCCACGAAGCCAGCTTGGTGGGGCGCTGGTTGGAATATTGGTTGAATCACCGGCTGGGGTGCTGGTTGAACTATTGGCTGGATGATAGGCTGGGGCGCCGGCTGAGGTGCTGGCTGAGGTACTGCGTGGATTATCGGTTGGATAATCGGCTGGAAGATAGGCCAAGAGACTTTCCTCTGCGATTGATTGTCTTCCGGGGGTGCTAGTCCATCTGCCGCACCTTGTGGTGGCGCGGGTTCTTGAGGAATTTCTCTTGTTTGCTCATGGGGAGGGTGCTCACTTGGAGGATGTTCCCTCGGAGGATATTCACTTGGGGGGTGTTCACTTTGAGGATACTCGCTCAGGGGACGCTGCGTTGGGGTATGTTCACTTGGCACATGCTCAGTTCGCGCATACCCGTCGATGTTACCTCGTTCGGAGGCATCGTTTTCCTTGGGGTCGTCTAGGAAAACTTCTGATCTCTTATCCATTATGCTGGGTTCATAAAGTGGGGTAGGATCTGTAGTCATAACCAAGACATCTTTGGAGCTTTGATTCCCATTCTGTGGCTTATCATCCATATCTATAAGGATGCCTCTGTCCTGCGAATTGCTGAAGAGTGAATCCTTATTGTTGTAGCCAGGTATCTTGTCTTTGGGTGTCATCGAGCAAACATGATTAATGCACTCAAAGTATGGCCTTCCACTGAACAACTCGTGAGCACATGCTTGATAGTATTCGGCAGCAGAGCCCTGTATCGGCTCTCCAGGGAACATGAAGGAGAATTGGTCTCGTTCTGCTGTTTCGACAGGTTGCTCTTGGTTGTACAGGTGTTTTTCATCAAATGGATTAAGAGGTGTATCTGGCGAGTCAATTGCGCCCTTGTGATGATGAGGCACTGTTGCTTCTGGTGTTTCGGGCGAAAAACAAGACACCTCCTTTTCCCACCACTCGTCGTTGGTCCCCGCTGTTGATTCGGTTACAACGCTGAGGGGTGGGGGCCTCGTGGGTGTTGTCGGTGTGGTATTTCCCATAAAAGCGCTGGAACGGCTTAGTAGCGGCGAGAGTAGGTACGTCCACCACCCTTCAGACTGATGTCTGTTTGTCTCGGTATTGATGCTTAGTCTGTCCGGAATGTTTCTTCTTCTGATCGCAGTGTCGCCCGAGTAGGAACGCACACGACTCGTTCTCCGTGGACCATCTTCAAACACGGTCCCAGTAGAGAGTGAACGCAGTCTCTTCATCGAACTTCTAGACTGTCTTTGAGCGAACTCAACATTTGCGCTCTCGCCTTCGGATAGGTACGGAAAATGCGGGATAGCAGGTACTGGAGGTATGTCATAGTCATGGTCATTATCACCGGGGTACGGTGTCGGTTGAGAGTAAATGCTAGACGTGGCCCTAGGACGAGGATGCACGGATTCAAGTCCGGTCCAAAAGGTATCTTCCTTTGCCGGTGTCACTATTATAGAGGGCGTAAGAGCTGCGCGTTGGGCATGTCCTGTGTTCACTTGCAACCTCCTCTCATTCGAGCCAGAGGATTCTTCAAACGGCATGCTGAGCCCAATCATAATAGGTCGATCCGAGGGTGATAGTTCATCTTTGCTTTTCTTTTTCCCTCTACTATAAAACCAGGACAGTCGTTTTCTTTCCGGCTTCGAATACGTATCGGGGATTTTGTCGAACTCCAGGCTCGGTTCCTTTTTCAGTATTCCTCTTATATCCTGTGTCGTCCTTTCCTCTTCGCGCACCTTCGAAAGCGCCTTGAGGTAATTAAGATCTACAAAGGTTGGAGGTGAGGCATCTCCAGGTCCCTGAGTAGTCGGCTGTGAAAAGTCCGTAACCAGGTTCAAGCCAGTGGGTCTGTCGGAGGTCTTCCCAGTGTAAAGTCTCAGCTCACTTGCACTCAGGTGATTCGGTTCCTCCAGGTAAGAGGCGCGCGCCTCGCTCGCTATTTGCTGTTCTTGACCATGCGTATCGAGAGTTGCCTTCCGGATGAAAGGGTTCTTGCGGGCTGCTTTATTCAAGAAGGCGAAGGGGCGGTTTCTTTCTAATTCATGATCCTCCGGTGATGATGACGCCGGACTGGGCACTTCTTCTGTTATCGGTGACGACAGAGGAAACGTCGGCGCTGTAGGAATCCGCAGCTCCGCGGGGGATATCCGAGGCTTGGAGACCATATTGTGTGTAGAGCCAGAGAGGACGAGATTCTTTTAGACTGCAATCAGCTGTTAGGTTCAAACAACGTTATTCGGATGGTCGCAGTGAGCCAAGTACCGTAAATCAACTAGTGTTGTAGATAGATAGATCTTTTGGGAATGAAGCAACTTCAAACAAGCAGATCAACTGCGAGAAGACGAGTGCACACCCCTGACTGAATCAGCAGCCCGATCATTCACAGCAGGAAACAATGAAAAGCCTTGGTGTGGGCTATTGTTGAAATAAAGCATTCCGGTGAGACAACGTGAACGGAGTGAACAATGGCTTTTCAAACACAGACAACAAACACCACTAGCAGTCAATCACATGCCACAGACAACCATCGGAAAACAAAGGAACAGGATCAGATGACAAAGGACACTGACAGTGAATACACATCTATAGGAGTAAAAGACAGAAAAAGGATGGGAAAACAACAGGATGCCGCGCTGAAGAAAGAGGAAGTGACACCCAAGCCCAGAACTCCACCCACCTCAGGTGATACAGACTGACAGTATGAAGGAGGAGCTGTGCGTCTCCTGCGACAGCTATCCTGGTCCTGGGCACTTTCCGTCGCCCATGGTACTGGCCACTATTTGTGCAGAAGTGAATCGCCCGACTCACGATCCCGCCGGCCGACGGGCTCTGCTGCAGAGCTGCAGAGCTGCAGAGGCAGCTGCAGCTGGACGGACTGCATCCATTGGGCCAGAGGTTGTGATCAGCTCTGCAGGATGATGTTTGACATCCAGCTTCACGGAGGGACTGGCTGGTGAAGAAGCCAAGGGACTCTGTAGCCGCCGCCGGGCCGGGGAGGGCGCTAAGAGCAGAAGACCCGAGACGACGGTCGGGTTGCAGAAGATCGCGCGGCGCCAATCAGCGGCCCCGGACCCAGTGACAAAAATAGCACCACGCCTTTAGGCCCTCACTAAGACTTCACTAAGTCAGTCCCTCCCACTTGGCCGGGCCTTGGCTTGGCGATGAACTTTTGAAGGCCTGTCGTCGCCCGGCCATCGACGAGCGCGTGGACCGAGCGAGATCACTCCAGGGGAAGATTACGCGCAATGTACGGAGCAGCAGAGGAATACAGGGCAAGGGTACTACGTACGTCCGTCCGTACGAACTTATTATAGATCGTGGGGGGGTGCCAGTGCGGGTCGACCGATGATGCTGGTACATCCGATTTCCAGGTATCCGTATGTCAAGAGCAATACACAATAATAATAAACAAGCCATGGGGATATCACGTTGAACACCACACATACAACACACCGTTTTCCAAGCCCCGCTGCGGCGGGTTCCCTGTAAACTGCCTTCCCTGCACACACAGCAATCTCGACAACGCCTGCAATACAAGATGGAGAAGGCGAATGAAAGGGGGGACGGAGACTTCCCGTATCCAGAGCCAATTTCCGGGGTGTGTGCGCCAAGAGTTGAAGAAGAAAAAGCAGTCAGTGGAGCATGACGAAGGTCGGATGTTGAAGGGGGGAAAGGAAACAAGTCGGGATAAGGAGGGTGAACTGGGAGGGAATAGTGTCGCACTCGGCTAGACAGAAGTAGCCAGAGCACGTCGCGAGAGCAAGTGTCATACACAGAATCGAAGGTTGATCGGAAAATGAAGCAAATTGTCGCTCAAAAAAGGACCATAGCCACCCAAATCAAATCTACAAGCCAAGGCAGGGAAGCCAAAAAGCGTGTCTAGGGCACAGGAAACAATAGACTGTGTCATGCAAAAGCAACCGTCACCAATGAATTCGCCGCGAAACCATTTTTGGGGAAGTGATCGATAGCCGATCGGCTATCGTCGCTCATCCGTATACTGCACACCCTGCATCGGGGCAACTGTCCCGTTCATGAGCGGGGGCAGCGTGCGAGGTTGCTCCTGCGCCATACCTGATCCCGGGGCATAGCCGGAGAAGATGGGAGCATGCACCTGCCCATTTGGCTGTGATGCCGCCATCGGGTGGTGCTCAAACATCGACGGCTGGCGAGATTGGCCGCCGGCTTGCTGCTGACCGAGTTGCGCTCGCATCTCTTCGATTTCGCTCCTCAAAACATCGTTTTCGCGGCGGGTACTACCCACGACCTTCTCCAGATGCGAGATGTACTCGATAGCTATCGGTACATTAGCTAATTGTCTCCAACCATGCAGTCCTAGCTTTATCATGGGGTAGATTCTTACCTCTTGTGAGAGTCTCCCATTTGCTCGATTTGTTGTTTGAGCTTTGTGGGAGGCGTACGCGCAAAGACTCGAAGCAGTCCTTCATCTCACTGCGGCGCTTTCGCTCCGCCAACTTGTGGGTTACTCTCAGCTCCGGTGTCCTGCTGTAGGGAGTACTGCCACCGTGGATCTCGGATTCGCCAATGAGGCCACGGACTTGCTTGTGCTGTAACGAATGGTGATGTACATTTTGTGGAAGTTCTACTAGGGTCAGAATAATGCGAACCGTGTATGGGCTCCCCAAAGAGGGTCTAGGAACATACCGTGCTGTCCACGCGGCAGCCGGGTCTCTGAGTAGACGCTGCTAGCTATTGATTCGGCGGTACTTCCTTTTCGGGAGAACTGGTTATGAGATTTTTCAGTTGCAGAGGAGACTGAGTTGGATCGCGCAACGTCTGGGTCAGGAAAGGCGTACGCGAGACCAGCGGTCGGCGCCTCTGCATTGTAAATTTCCGAGCGAGGATTTGAGGAGATTGCGGGCGCAGTGCGGCCAGCCGCAAAACTGCGATGCTCGCCTCGTGGGCCAAGAGGGGAGAGGGGTTGCCCTCCAGAGTATCGAGGCCCCCGGTAGGAATTGTTCATGTTCACATCCATAGAAATGCCGCGCTCCCTCTGCAAGCCTGAAACAATCGATGACTGCGAGGCGTTTGTGCTGTGATAGGGGGAGGCTTGATTTATGGCAAGGGAACTAATTCCTTGGTTCATCCTGCTGTCCACGCTGCTTCGTCGTGATTCGGGGGGTTCTGCGAAACTGGCTCGTTGAGAGGGAGCATCGTAGTTCTGGTTGATGGAAGGTAGCGTAGTGCTGGGCTGAGTGGAACCGAAGTTTGGGGACGGTTGCGCCCCGGCGGAGGAGGGTGTGTTGGTATTGGAGTGGTCGTTGGGGTACGGGGATCGATCCGATATAAGGGACGTGCGGTTGGGGGAAGGCTGGTTGGAGGTGAGGAATGAAAGGGAGGGGTAGTTGCTCGTTCCGTTGGTCGCCGTGGAATATGTGGACGATCCTAAGACAGGGGAATCAGTATTCGTGAACTTCCACAGGAAGATAAAGAGCCTTACTGGTACTTTGAGGCATCGACCAATTCCCCGAATCCCGTTCTATTGTGTTCAGCGAAGCATTTCCAGGGGATTTCTCAGCCTGGGAGGGGATCCCACCAGCCATACTCGCCGTCAATGTTGAGATAGACGGGAGAGTCTGAGTGGATGACACCGAGGGCGTCTGCGGGCCGGTGGTGGCAGGCACCCATTGCCGATGAACAAGAGGACCGTCCATGTCTGATAAATCACGACGTGACAGGAATAAACGAAAGAAGGCGGTAGGAAGAAGATTGTGAAAGGAGAAAGCGGGTGCTCAAAGAGTGTTCTGGTTCTTGAGGGTCCGAATGACTTGGTATCTAGAGTTCTGTCCGCTATTTCATATTCGACCAACAGCAGTCGAACAGGAGACGTCAGGCGTTGTCTGATCGAGCAATCCAAGCGATGTAGACCGAAGCAACCAAGTGCTGCTAATCGGGGGAGTGTCGAAACAGGGTCGCAGAGATCCTAATCGGCGCGCTGGCTAGAAATCTATCTTGCCGCTGTGTCGCAGTGGTCACGACTCCAGGGAGATCCTATCCAGAAGGCAGTTCAACCAGAGTTTGTGTTTTATGGCGTCCGTCTAGTCCCGACACTCAATAGTACGTAGTACTGTGGAGCGACCTGCAGCGGATCCTCGCAACGAACGGTATTTGTAGGACAGGCACGACGGCGATGGGGGATCGTCGGTCACGGTGCACAGCAGAGGAGGTCAAAAGTGAAGCGAGATCGTCGGGTGCGAAAACCGGTCGAAGCCGCGAGGGTGTTTCCAGAAATTGCGGGAGAGGAGAGGAGCGCGGCGGGCCGGGGAGGAACCGTCGTGGTGGTAAAAGCGAACGGAGGGCGGAGGAGGGTGGGTGGGAAGGACTGGGGAGGCAGGGTAGGATGGCGATCGCCGAGGATATAAAGGAAAGGGATTTGATAAGAAAGGACTGGGAGCGAGGGAAGGGAACGCTAAATCTTTTAAGTAAAAGGAACAAATCGTGTCAGCTTCGGCCACATGGGAGAAGACGGAAATTATCGACGGCAGGGCCAATGGTTCTGGGGCTGGTTTGCGGTGCAGGCCTGGGACTGGAGCTTACCTGATGGCGAAGGTGCAAAACGCTCGGGCGGCGCAGCGGAACGTGGCACGAGATTAAAACGACGAACAATTGGGCAGGAAGAAGCGTTAGGGCAAAGGCTCCGACCGATGGCCAGCAGAACCTTAACGTGACCGGCTAGAACGAAGGGCTGCGGGGAGGGGGCGAAAGAGGTAGTCGAACCGACGAAAGGGAAGAGACGAGGCGACGAGGGACGGGCTGAGAGTAGAAAGAGGGGGGGCGGTTGAAGAAGGCCTCGGGCTTGGGCTTGGGGCTTGAGCCTGGGACTGGGAGTGGGAAGAGGGTGCGAGTGGGAGTGCGAGTGCGAGTGGGCGGGTGGGGAGCGGCGGTACTGTCACGACTGTCACTGTGAGACTGCGACTGACTGCGACTGGAAAACTAGCCCGAGAGGGGCGTAGTTGGAGAAGGTCAGAGACAGAGAGACGGGGTCGGAGTCGGGCAGTCTTCTGCGACAGACGGCGAGTTCGTCCGTCGTCGTCCTGATTCCTGTTGTTCCTGTAGTTCCTGTCGTCGTCGTCGTCGTCGTTGTCGCAGGAACCAAACGCCGGTGGTGCTGGTAGTACTGGTGCTGGATGGATCGGGTGGAAAAATGCTAAGGGAGTAGGGAGATGAGAAGGCCAACTTAGTCGCGGGAGCTATCCGGACTAGTTGGAAGAATTGGGGCGGGTCTGGGAAAAAAAAGGTGGGCTTGCCGAAGGAGAGTCGCAGGCCGGGTCGAGGAGGATTGCGGAATAGGGGACAGGACGAGGAACAAAGGAAAGAAGACCGATGTGATAGAGAACGAAGGACACGGAGCAGTATACGAGCAACCCCCCCGAAATCTTCAAGAGAGGGGGGAAACGGGGCAAGAAGACACACACAGGCGCTAATCGATGATGGACAGGCAGGCAGGCAGGCAGGCAGCCTTGGGGAATAAAATCAAAAAAGGGACGGCGATGGCCTCTGGATGCAGCAATAATAATAGCAGGCAGAGCAGTACAGTACGCAGTCGCCGTGGACTACTGTGGAGAGTGTAAGTAAAGCAAAGGTACCCCCCATACGCCGCAGCGTATTCAATAAAATAGCAATAACAAGAACAAAAATAATAATCACAATAATAAAATAATGACGAGATCGAGTGACAGATGCAGTTTACCTAACCAACACCCCCCAAGAAAATTAATTTAAGGGCCAAAAAAAAAATCAAACAAACTCGAAACCCGGTAAATAACATCAAATAGTACTGTAGTAATGGAAATGCGACAGGGGAAAAAAAAGAAGGTTAAGAATAAAATGGTGCAGCCCCCTCCACCCATCCCTTCCTCCAGCTTCCTGTCCATCAACCTGTCCTCCGTGGGTTTCGCCTCTGCTGGTTGCTTTTCCCTTTCCGCGGGTTTCGCGTTGATATTTCTCGTCGTGGGATGTAACCTGCTCCCGTTTGTTGTCTTGCTTCTGCCTTTCGCTCCGGAGGACTTGCCCCCCCACCGCAGATGATCGGGTGTTCTTCCCCCCCTCCCCAGCGATCCGGAGGAGCCTGGATCAGTTATCACCAGCAATACGTAGATACATGCACAGATAATTTGGGATGGGAATAATGTTTCTTGGCGCAGTGTGGTACTGAAACCGTACGTGGTCAGCACTTGTCACCAGCAGCTGGGTGGATTTTTATCCATCAACCACATCCACTACGACACCCATTCCTCCCCTGTACGGAGTATCTCGGTGGGACATCAACTATACAACCAGACTGTTACTAATTCATGATGTCTCCATTTGACAGCCTCTCTTCTGGAAACAATAGGGATATTCTAAGTAATAATAGAATAGTAGTACACCGTAGCATAGGTCATAGAAGGGTCACCCATCTGGAAGCGGCCAAGCATTGGATGGATGTGCACTACTGCGCGTGAAAGAAAAGAAAATCAAATAAAGAATAAAAAATAGAAATTAGAAACAAAAATAAAAATAAAAATAAAAATAAAAATAAAAATAAAAATAAAAATAAAAATAAAAATAAAAATAAAAATAAAAATAACAAAATAACAAAAGAATAAAATAGGGAACGGGAGTCCACCGCCACGAGGCGGCCAGTTCTGGGGGTCTGACGGTCTGACCCAGCCAGAGGCGTCGCCAGTCTCCAGCTCCCCCATTCCATGGGTTGCTGGTCTGCCACAATTTTTAGAACGAGTCGAAGAATGGCCGATTGGACTTCCACACCCTGGCCATGTCGGGTCCGAAATACTGAATCTGAAATACTGAATAATCATTCATCTCTAGCACCCAGCCTGGTCAGAAAACTACCTATCACTGTCAATGTCAGGTACCAAACTTGAAGTTGCTTAGTCCTCCACTAGCGAGTTAGCGTATCGGATAGCTCTGGTGGGTTCAAAGAATTTCTGCCTCGCTTTCCCTTTTTCTCGGCGTCATCGGAGCCACGTTTGACATCCCAGAGAAAAATTGGTACTAATGACGCCCACACAATCTGAAATCCCTGTGTGTTCCGTCCCAATATTGCCGGTTTATCAACCGGTCGCTCCCTCCCTAGACTCATGAGACATTCAATATATTAAGTACCTTGCGAATCACGCCGAGAGGTGGTACGTACTTAGACTCCATACTTTGTACCTATCTCTCGGTCATAATAGCGGTCGCCTCTGGGCAAAAATTAAAAAAGAAAAAGAAAAAGCAAAAGAAACAGTGAAGCGATAGTGGCCCTCTCCTCTTCTACCTCCCTAAGTATGTACTCACTTACTGTACTCCGTAGACGCTGTGTTATGAGGTCAACCCGAGTGAGTCTTGTCCTACTTTGGGCAATCGTAGAATCTGACTTGGGCAATCTTCACGCAGATCGTACCGAGGTTACTTCGCGCCCAGTACGTACGTCGACGTACTCCCACCCTCCGAGTCCGTGTCTGGAGAAGAAGGGTTCTTCTCTTTTTCTCGTGGTCGTCGTCGTCCTCCTGTCAGTTCCTCCACCCCCCATTCCCCAACCTCCATTTCCCTTCCTGTCCTATTCCCGTGGTTACTTTAGTTCGGGAAAATTGGTTTCCCCCCATGACACCCACCTGGAGGACCCGGAGAGGAGATGGATGGAAAATAGGACCACGGAAAAACGAAGCATGCGGACAGGCTAGAATCCCCTGCTATTACTCATATCATTCACGACTGTCATGGGCCATGGCGACCCACTTGTCGCGGCCACAAAGTCCCCCTAGGGAATCTGGGATCCATAACTTTCCCATCCAGCGGAAAAGTTTGTGTCTGCCTGGTGGAAACTTGGGCCGGGGAGGCTAAGCTGGCTAGATGCCCCTTTGGGTGCTAGCCGGGGCGTGACTCCGTACTGGCTAACTACTGCTGTCGACTGAGCGCAGAGCGATGGAGTCTACTGTACTGAAGCAGCTTGGACCAGCCGGGAAGTGGGGCCCAGAATGGATGGGGGGAGGGGGACAGGAAGAACTAAGAAGGGGTCGATCCCAGCTGGGCGGACGAATCAGCGGGCGGGCGGCTGTCATGGCAAATGCACCCTCCACGCCTGCAAAATGTTCCGTGGGCTGAACCATCGTGGTCGACGATGGAAGAACACGTTGTTGAGCGCCTGTCTCGGGCATTCCGGGGGTGAGGGGCTGCCATGCTAGGGATTGACTTCCCAGTCGCGGCGCTAGGTACCACTGGTCTTCCGCGCATTGTGTGCAGCTGGCCATTACATCACGATCCCGAGTCTCTGCATCATTGGAATTCGGGGTCGGGGTCTGGGAGGGGCATAGGCTCGGCCTACGAATATCCTCACGGCTCAAGGTTGAGGGTCGAGTCATACGGTCGCTAAGAGGGGAGAGGGGGGAGGGGTTGAGGTTTGGCGCAAGCACATGGGTCTAAACTGGATTCAGCAAACGGACCACCATTCTCTCGGTCGGATAAGCTCAGGCAGAATACGGTCCGGCGGTTTGGCGACATCTCCAAACCCGCTCCAGACCGGCTGGTGGTCCAGCTTGTCCTTACTTGCCTACTTGGTACAGTACCTATGGGCTCGCCTGTGGTTGAATGCAGGCCGGGACGCATGTGAGACGACTTCAACGTGATGCTGGACTGGACAGATGGCGAGGGCGCACTGGAGGAGCGGTCGCCAGTGGTCGCCAGTCACCCGGCTGATCCAGGACCAAGCAGGGCAGGCAGGCAAAGCAAAGGCCATCTGCGGTCGGCAACGATCTCGATGCGAACTGCTTTCACGTGGCCGCACTGAGCGATCGGCCTCAGGGGTCCCACGGTCTGCGAACTGCCGTAAGCGGCGTACCCGTACGGTATTCCGCGGCGGTCCTCTGTATAGTATCGTTCAGGTTCCAGTTGTGGCCGCCGCCGCCGTCCTGGCGGTGGCAGCTTTGCGCGCTTCGCTCTCCTTGCAGCCCAGCCCGGCAGGTCTGGAATCAGCGGGCAGCCTCCCCATGCGGGCGGTCGTCTCCTCTTGCCCTTCCAGTCACCTCCGGGCGCGTAGCTCGCTGCCAACGAGCCAGGAGGTCGGCTCTGTTGTAAATTCCTGCCTGAGAAAAAAGGTCCGCGGACTTGGCGTGGGTTGACATTGTTGCCGTATCTTGGCCCACCGATGGTATTGCTGGTTCTACATACAGTATGCACTCTGCAGTCGACCTTCCAAGATCGAAGGAGGTCGGTAGGTACTGTTCTGACTTGGGATGGCCGTGGGGCCCCACAGGCCCTGGATGGTGCACAAGCCTGAGTGGCTGCTGCGGTTTGATGCTTTCGAGTGCGGGTTGAGTCAGGCTCAACTCAATGCCTGCTCGATATCAAAGTTGGAAGGGATAGAAGGAGGGGAAATGAGAGCGCGCCATGGCCAATGGGAGGGAGGCCAGGAACCAAGCCCATTCTTGTCTCCATCAAAGGGACCTCAAAGGGACCCGAGCATGATTCATTTGGCTTTCCAGCACCCGACACATGGCAACCATGATGGAATGATCGCCGCTAAGGGCGCTGTCCGGGGGGGTTCTGGACATGCGACGGTTCGACCGGGTCAGCCACACGGCGCCAAGTCCCCCGTCCCCTTCCTGGGAGCCAAAGAATGGGTCTTGTCAGCAGTGGTGAAGTCAGACAGCATGCGGTGCTACTGCTACCACTGCAGCACGGATCCCACCCATCCGCCCGTGGCCAGCGAGCAAACACGCTCGCTCCCATGTACAAAGTACATGCATGCTTCATACTTACGACTTAGTCCTCCGTACATCCCACCCAATCCACCCAATGCAGGGAGGCGCCAATAACCATGGCCTCAGCACTGGGTCGTTGCGAGCAGCGCTTGCAGGCACTGGGCAGTATGTAAGCCCCCGCCCGGATGGAATGTGACCATCGTCGACATGCATCCCATAGTCCATACATACAGCACATGTGGGCAAGGTGCAGGCCAGCGGCGCGTATCAGACCGGCCGAGTCGCGGAGATCTGCCTGCCTCCCCTTCATGCCCTTGCCTGCCAAGTTCTGTATGTCGATCCAACCGCATGCTTCGTCTGATATGATCCCCCTTTAAGTAATCGCCACGGCCACTGATGACTCTCAGACACTCCGGCTGAAGTCACCTACAGTGTCCGGTTCATCCCTTCCTTGTCACTCCCACCGCGCTGCACCCTGCAGTGTGTCAAACTGCTTCTACACATGGGTCGCGAAAGAATGTGGCGTCCATCGCTGAGGCTTCACCGAACACCTTGAACTGGTGCGACTCGAAGCCCTTGCTGATCGTGTCCTTGCACCTCCGCGTTATGTTATCTTCACCTTCCTATTTTGGTGAATTTGCCTCTGCGATCTACAGTACTGGACCGGACGTGCTATTCGTTTAGAGCAGCCCGCGGCTTCACCCGCCAATTAGCCGAGAATAAGCACCCCGCCCTGGCGCGGTAGGTGGTATACTAGTACACAGTATACTGCAATAGGGCCCAGGAGCAAGCAGGGGGGGAGGGGGTGCTAAGATCCCAATGTTGTTGGCAGGTGATAAGCACTAAAAGTAAAGTTAGATCTTATCACCGGCAACTTTCCCCCATCTCGGAGCCGGGGAGAAATAGCCATGTTGATTGCGCCTGGACTGAGGGTTCCAGGGGCCCTTCATATGACAGGCAGCACCGGCTACGATCATACTCAGAACACGACGATTGCCATGCTTTCTTTTCCGCCGTGACAATCTTCTCGGACCCTCCGCTGCAGATCTGACAGCAGAATTTCCCGGCTAGCGTGGCAGCGGGCGTCGAATGAGATACCCTGGTGAGACGCCAGGGTAGCACCAGCCATTATAAGGCCGCCCTCCTGTATGCGCCTAAAGTCCAACTAAGCCTGCATGGTGATGCTCTGTAACCCAAGGCCAGGGAGGGTCATACCGGGTGACACCAGAGAGGCCAGAGGCTAGGAGGAGGCGGATACAGGCACTGACGGCCCAGGCAGGCGGAGGCGCCTCCGGCCGTCCAAAGTCCACAGTCCAGCAATAGCATCCCTTCGATGTAGGGCAACTCCATCGCGATCCATCCTCGTCATCAGTCACCCACCCACCGACGGGTAACTACGATACGAAGTACTCCGTAGGCAGGCCTGTACCTGGGCCAAACGGAAGATACTTTTACCTATGGGGCACAGCGGGCCTCGCTCATGGTCCGACGATCCAACCGCCGGCCGTTGGGGCGCACGCGAGCGCCCCCCAAACTTCGGCGCGTCGGAGTCGGGCGCGGAGTCGGAGTCGGATCTGGCACGATGGGGCTTCAGGATTTCGGACCCATGCAGCGACCCGTCCATTTTAGCCTCTTCGGTGTCGCTTTAGGAAAGGCAGTGAGAGGCTGTCTCTCGGGCTGTCGTTTGTGGTTGGCCCTTCCTGCCTGGCGTGGCTCCTTCCGCGTGTTTTTCTGCCTGCCATCCCATTCACCATTGTGCTCCGTCTCCCCCCCGTCCCTGTGCCCTGTGGACGCCTACCCCGTCCCCGAAACTGAAAGGGCCTACCGGGCTTGCTCTTGAAAGTTGCCCTATCGGGAACATTCACAACGGCGCTGATGGGCGGGAGTCGGAACCCCATCCCCCATCCCCCATCCGATTTGCCTGCCATGGCCTCCACTCTCTCCGGTCCCGACTCCTGCTGCCCTCTGCCCTCTGCACCAGCAGGCTAACAAACAGCTGCTCCTCCCCTCCCATGATTCCTCTCCACCACTCCACCCCTCCGCTAGTACTAGTAGTACTACTTTTGTGTACTCCTCCGTAGTCCGCCTATCCTATTTCACCCGCGGAGATCGATCAGTGCTGCAGTTACGGACTCTGCAGCGCTGGGCCGATGTGACAAGACAGGGGTCGAGTGGGCCACGGGTCGCGGAGGGCTAATGATCAGTTATCGTTTAGGTAACACGAGGCCAGCCTGCATCGCCGCCGACCACGAGATTAATGGCGACCAGGATCCTACCAGGATGGTTGCACACTCGGTTCCGAACTGACGCATCCAGGCTGGCACCAGGCCGGGGTTGCTCGTGCATCATTGGGCCATGTGCTTCCATCAACTTGACACCGGGCCTTCAGGCGCAATGTGCCGCCGTCCGCTCCTTCCGGAGATGGTACAGCCGTGCAGGGCACAGTGTAGATACATGGCAGATCCATCTCGTCCGCCCCCCCCCACCAGGGCCAGGCTTCCGCTCGGTCTGCATCTCGACTGCCTCCAAGTTGGAGGGATGTGTCTTTACCCAGACCCCGACGGGTTTCCAACTCTTCATATGCCTGAAGAAGATGCCGCCCTTGCAGGCGCTGCGGGCTGGGACTAATCTTAGCAACCCGGGCGTGTCCCTTGAGAGTTGAGGGGTCAGTCGAGTCGACGACCCTGACCAGGCCCCAGGCTGGAAGAAGCAACTATCCCCTGGCAAATATCCCTACTGGAGGAGGGCGTCTACCCTGACAAATCCCCGCGGTCGCTGGCGGGCCAGACTCTGGGTGACCTGCACCGTGATCACTCGATTAGATTAAGGCCCGGGGGATATTGAAATGATAAGCCCGGACGGTTACATCGACTCTGTGAGTACCCGCGTCAGCACCCAGTGTGTGTGTGTGTGTGTGTGTGTGTGTCTGGACTCTGGACTCTGGACTCTGGACTCCGCAAGTCATTCCGACATTCCGCAGAGCGTCAACACCTCGCCTCGGCCCAGACTGGATTCTACTCCGTAGACGAACGGGTCGCCAGATCCCGGTCCCTGCCCCTATATTGGAGCTCGACTATAGCCCCCCTTCTGTTCGCCATGTGCGGCATAGCCGTCCGTCGCATGGTTCCGAGTACTGTACACACTACACCATAGCAGGCCCGAAAGGAAGGCAGGCCTGTCGAACTAATGTCTATAATGTCTCTGAAGCCACCATCCAGGCCCCAGGGCCCTACACCAAGGGCTCGGAATAAACCTTCCCCATGACAGAGCTCGGACGTCGGCATGCCTGCCCGGTGCAGAGGGCTGGACCCCACGCCAAACATGCAATGCAATATCAGCAACGTGCCTCGGCGCCTGCGCGCATGGCCAAGTGGCCCTGAAGTCTGGAGGGCGAAGGCTGACAGGCTGACGGGCTGACGGGCTGCCAGGCTGAGGATTAGGTCAGCGCGGAGGGGCGAGATAACCACGGCGCCAACTAACTCGCCCACTCGTCAACCTGTCAAGCGTCAACTTGTCAACTTGTCAAGTGGCCAGTGTCATGTCACCGGGCGGAGAGCGGAGCTGGCCGGCCTGCCTTTCTCCTCCTACCTGCTGCATTCGGAGTCCGGCCGTCGTCTATCTTGCCCCGTGGGATCTGCTAATCTGCTAAAACACATTGACTTGCTGCGCCGTATTCGCGGTTCGCTCCTCTCCAGCAGCAAGCAGCAAATCATCTGACTCAGAGCAGGATAAGCCTGAGCAGTAAACCGAGGCATTCCTTCTATAACACCACCAACTAAACCACCACTTGCGACTAGCCTCCTCGGCGTGCCCGTCTTGGGGGGCCATCGGCTGCTTAGCCCAGGCAGTCGATCGATCCACACGCCCATTAAGCTCGCCTGTCCGAAGCTAAGTCCCCAACTCGGCCCTGTCGCCTCAATAAGCACCGTAGCGCTTACTGCGGGCGACAAACGAAACTTGCCGGTTGCCTCAACCGGAGGCGAAGGAATCGCTCCTTGGATTTGGGATTTCTGCCTCCAACTTTGCTCCTGTGCCCTGAAGCTGACACGCGTTTGGAACGGATCCACCAGCTGGATAATGCCTTGCACCACCAGTCCGGAGTACCAACCAAGCCCGAATCGATTTCTTTCTCCAACAATCAATTCATCCGTGAATCCACTCCAGATGCTGCTGCTACGGCTGCTTCTGCCGCCCCGGGCCATGACCCGCGTGTGCGCCGCACCTTCATGTGAATCAAGATCAAGGCAGCCAGCTAGACAAACAGACAGACCGGCCATCTCTGGCCCCCATCTCCATTGACACTTACTGGTGTAACAGGGGCTCTTCCCTCCCGCCTACCAACACGGGTTCCATCCATCCATCTGAACAAACAAACAAACTATCTCCAGGTTGACACATCCCGAAAGAATCCTCCTGGATGGAGTGGACAGTGCACGCACCACAGCCTCATCCGCCGCCCCCAATCCGATCCGTACCTACTTAAGTACTCTAAGTAAGTAACTGCAGGGGGGCGCCATTCGGCACCCATACCCTACTACCTACCGTAGATATAGGATATAGTTAGTAGGTTCCTGAAACTCCGAATATACGCGGATCCAGCCACGTGGAAAGCACGCTGCCCTTCCTTAATTACATCCTGCCTAGGCAAGCCCTACCGGAGCACACTTGCCTTTTTCTCTCTCCATCATTCCGAATCTACCTTACCTAATTGAGTAGTATTCACGTAGTTGGTGTTAGGTAAGTCCCTAAATGGTCGGTCGGCGTGGTTGGATCACCATCCTTGCCAAGTCACTTACTCTAACCATCCAACCTACTGTACTGTGCACATTAGCAGCGGAATTACGGATCTGCTTCACCTCGTGTATCATTCCTTTTCGGGCTTAAGGGGAGATTTTTATCCTGTTGGAATACGTGTGATATCTATTGTATATCCGTCTTTTTTTTTGTGTGTGTGTGTGTGTGTGTGTGTGTGTATTAAAATAACCGTCCGCTCATGGGCAGATAGATAGGTTGGTAGGTAGTCTGTTATCTGCCCGAACCAAACTCCTATATCAATTGGTTGATTGAGTGAGTGAATGAATGAATGACCGACTACATCAATAACCAAATAAAAACAGAGAAAGATGGGAAGTGAGTGAGTGAGGCTCTAAGTGATACGTCAAGACGGCACGGGATTTGCTTGCTCTTGTTCACCCATCCACCCATCCAACCATCCAGTAAGATAAGCCTGGTTAGTTAGATAAATGGATGAATGCTTAGTTCCCGCCGTTTGCGCCTTATTTCAAGGCACGGACGGATCTTAAAGCCGCCTTGTACTATTCGTCTACCTGGGTAGGGACTAGGCTGGTAGGCTGGTAGGCTGCTATGGCACGGAGATAAATGCGAACCAATCGGCTTTTTTT
>KZ825983.1:0-45733 GCA_003184645.1 Aspergillus ellipticus CBS 707.79
AGGAGGAGGAGGAGGAGGAGGAGGAGGAGGAGGAGGAGGGTGGATCCCCAGCTGGCGCATGGATGAAGCGGCGCTCATATCAGACGTTCAGCAGGGCGGCGTGGGTCCCAACCCAACCCTAGTCGAGGGTCATCAGCTGGGGAGGCCTGACTGGGTTGCTACGTACTAGTTTGGTTCCCAAGACGGGAGATCTGGCCGGGGGTTCAGCTGCACGAGGCCCGAGGAGACAAGAGGGCTCGGAAATCGGAGACAGCGAGGAGAGGGGCCAGCAGCAGTGGGCAGTGGGCAGGGCGAGCCCAAGATTGGATTAAGTTATGGGGGTGGAGATCATTATTGACAGTAGGGACGTACTACTATGGACAGCTACTACTACTGCTGCTACTACTACCACTAGCAGTAAGTGTGGTAATAGCAGTTCGCCTGCATGACGGGACCTGTTCGCTGCGGGCATTCATTCCAGCCCTTCCAGCCTTCCACCGCTTCCAGGCCCCACCGGCCGAGATCTGAAGCGGGCGGGGGCGGGCGGCCATTCGCCCGTCCAGACGCCCGCGTCTCCCGTGGGCCGATCGGGGTGACGATGTGTCGGGTTGCGCCACGCCCCGTCAGTATTCCAAATCATCCATCCCAGGAAATTGGAAACTGGAATTGCTCCTCCTGGCTCGAATCCTTTTGGCTTTTGAGACACCCGCCCGCCAGCACGGCTGCTCACCACCATGGCCAATATATTTATCGCCCCGGAACTCCCCTGCGCTTGGGTTGTTTTTTATTTTTGTGGTCTTCCTGGTCCCTGCCTGCCTGCCTGCTTGCCCGAGCCCTGATTCCTGAACGACTTCAGTCACCCTGACTGCCTGTCTGTCTGTCTGTGCCTTCACGCCAGCCTCCTCCTGAAACCGCCCTGTGTTTCCACTCCCCATCCTCGGCTCCGGTTTGACACTTGCCCGGCTCCTGCCCGACAGCCAATTGTATTCCTCAATGATGGGTCTGTGGGAGTCGCCCTTGGCATATCCCAATCTGGGCGATAATAACACCCAACAACCACCGCAACACAGCATGAGCATGGCCCCCAGAACCAGCAGCAGCAGTGGCGGCAGCAGCAACAGCATGTACACCGACTTGTTAACCTTCGCCTTTCGCGGGCCCTTCCACCAGGACCCTGAGCGCCCGTTGTACATAGACGCCGAAGACCCCTCGCGCTCCTTCAATGCGCGGCAGTTTAAAGCGCTGGTTCGAATGCTGATCGCTGGACTGAAAGCGCATCATGTGCAAAGGGGGGACTGTGTGCTGGTCCACCTGGGGAATAGTGTAAGCTTTCCGTTCCTTTCCATCCCATCCCTCATCCCGCATCCCTCATCCTCCATCCGCGTCCCCTGATTGCACCGGAACTACACACCCACCCACCCTCCCCCACTTTCATTTTTTTTTATTTTTCCTTTTATTATTCTCTTTCTCTTTCTTGGTCAAAGATATTCATTCCCTCGTGATGGTGTCCACCATGCACCCTCATCCCCCTTCCTTTCGCCCACCGACTCACGCGATGGTAGATCATATACCCCGCCCTCTTCTTCAGCATCATCGGTGCCGGCGGCGTATTCATGGGCTCCAACCCACGCAGCCAACCACAGGAACTCGACCATATTCTTCAGCTGGCCGAACCCAAACTGATCATCACGTCGCGGGAAGCCCTGCCGACGGTCCTGAGCGTGTCAGCCGACCGGGGAATTCTCCCCAGCCAGGTGTGCCTGCTGGATGAGGCTGCAGGTGATCACATCGCCCACCACCTGCTCGTCGGTCCGCTAGCCTATGCGGCTGCAGGTGCGTCGTATCTCCCACACGGCGGAGAGGGCTCCCACATGAACTTTGCCCACCTGCTGGGCTACGGCGAAAGCGATTGGGTGGCTTTCCACGAGGAGGCCATCGCCAAAGCCACGCCCGCCGCGATGTTCTCCACCAGCGGCACCGGAGGCTTGCCCAAGGCGGCCCTCCTCTCGCACCATGCGATCGCATCACATCATCGCAGCATCCACTACGAGGTGCCATACGAGGTGTCGCGGCTGATGTCGCTGCCCATGTTCCATCTGTTCGGCGCCCTGTGGACGCACCTGTTCCCCATCCGCTACGGTCAGCCCCTGTTCGTGCTGGCGCGCTTCGAACTGACCCAGTTCGTGGCCGCCGTGTACCAGTACCGCATCTCCGAGACCTACATGGTCCCGGCCATGATCCACACCTTCAACCGCTCCACACTACCTATTGCCAACCACCTGGCCTCCCTCCGCTACGTCGGCGTCGCGGGCGCGCCGATCGACGCGGCGGCCATGGAACAGTTCCGGGGGTTTCTGTCGGTCGACGCCAATGCCTCGCAGCTCTGGGGGATGACGGAAGCGGGCGTGGTGTTCCAAAACCGGTACGGCGACCAGGGCCACGCCGGAAGCATCGGAAGACTGCTACCTGGATACGAGGTGCGGTTGGTCGGGCAGGATGGGAACCTGGTGCTGGAGGACAACCGGCCCGGGGAGCTGTACGTGCGTGGGGCAGGCCTGCTGAGCGGGTACAAGGGCCGCAGCGACGCGATGGATGCGCAGGGATGGTTTCGCACGGGGGATGTGGCGTACTTCAGTGGGGGGGTGTTCTACATCTACGGCCGCACAAAGGAGCTGATCAAGGTTCGCGGGTAAGTTTTCCCTTCCTTCCTTTCATGCGGACAGGGCGACCAGACTAACGGAGCCGGACACGCAGATGGCAAGTGGCCCCCGCGGAGCTGGAAGCGGTGCTGATGAAGCACGCGGAGATCGAAGACGCGGCGGTGATTGGAGTGACATCGCGCGACGGCAGCACGGAGCTGCCGCGGGCGTTTGTGGTGCGGGCCAAGACGGCGGCGGGCAGCCGGGTGACGGCGGAGGAGGTCTACCAGTTCTCGCGGCAGCAATTGGCCAGCTACAAGGCGCTGGACGGGGGGGTGGTCTTTGTCGAGGAGATCCCGCGCACCGCCAGTGGCAAGATCCAGCGTTTCAAGCTGTCGCAGATGAACACCTACCGCGACATTGTCTCGTCGCTGCTGGCCCGCTTCAAGGGCGCCAGTCTCCAGACCGTCGGGCTGATGCATCCCGGCCGCATCACTGTTTAGTTTTTTTTTTTTTTTTTTTTTTTTGCTGTTTTGTTTCCTGTTTGGGACCCCTGTACATAATTCCGGCGTTCTGCTTCTACCTTGGGATCGGCCCCGGCGTTGGTACAGCACAGCACCACAGTACAGGGGACGGGCTGGCTCGTCCCCACTTCGATATAGTATAGTATAGTTCGTTCGTTTCCAGAGTCCTCCGTCTTTATCCAAGACCTGTCGTTTCGTTTCCCCCCTCTTACAATTGCAATCTTCCAATCACATTGAGTACTCACAATAAGTAGCCACCTAAAAAGACATGTGGCGCAGGACCCCCCTCCTTCCCCTCCATCCAATCCACTCCACTCCACTCCACTCCACTCCACGCACGGCCGTTAATCTGACCCCCAACAGTCCTACTTACGAACTTAGTAGCACCATCCTGCAGGCGCAGACGCAGGGAGCAGAAGCAGGTGTTGATACCCATCAGGCAACACCAACACCGGCTAAATAGCTAGCTAGCCAGCCAGCTCGGTGGGTGAGTGGGTGGCTTAGCTAGTTGGTTGAGGGGGGAAGGCACCGAGAGGGGCTGGGATTTCCCTTGCATGGATGGCCGTCCTGTCTAGATAGACACCCACCCAGGTGGACTAGATACATACCTAGGTAGTACTCCGTAGATAGTAGATAGTAGATAACTAGGTAGATATCGGTCGCTCCGGCTCTCCCACCCGCTAAATTAGTTTGCATACCGTGCACGTCATGTTCCAGCGTTGGGCTAGGTTAGTTTTGTGGGTGGGGGAGGTGGAAGTAGCTACTTGAGGACTTACACAGACTCACAGTACCTGTCTACCTAAGGATGGATGTACATTGTAAGTGGGTTTACTTAAGTACTTACCTAAGTACCTTAGGTAGTTAACTAGGTAGGTAGGTAGGTAGGTAGGTAGGTAGGTAGGTAGGGTAATCAGTGGGCAAGTACCTAAGTACCTAAGGAAGTAAGGTAAGGAAGGAAGGAAGTAAGCAGTTGATAGGTAAGCTGTCAGGTTCATGTCAGTTGGGGTGGATTGACGGGGTAGATGCCGGAGAGGGTTAGATTGGGATGTTTAGTTGGTTGGTTGGGTGGGATCAGTGGTTCGTTCGTCCGTTGGAGTTGGTTAGAAGGATAGAGTAGTCCGTAGTCCGTAGTACTACTATAGATGCGATGCGATGCGATGCGATGGGATGTCAGATAAACAGTTCCTTCATTTCTACTTAATACCTTACAGTAGTTAACTAGTTAGTTAGTTAGTTACTTATGTAATTATTATCTATGATTATGATTATAATCAATCGAACTAGAACATTCTTTTTTTTTTTTTCTTTTGTAACTCTAAAAGATGTGTTTTCGTATGATGTGTTGGATTGGATAGTATGTCTTTCTCTGTTTGTATCTCCAGAGTAGTACTAAGTACTCATGGATATGGATATGGAGGGAGCTACGGAGTAGATACTTGGACAAAGAAGGGCGGGCGTGGAAATTGACTCAACCCTCCCCCAGGGACAACGCATCCTCCCACGCACCCACCGGTCGCTCAGACTCAACTGTACAGAGTAGTCTACCTTTCACCGGACTAGTCTAACTGCAACTGCCAGACTGGCGGAGTCGCTAACACGACACCCCTGGACGTGGGCAGGGGTCTGATTCGCGGAGGGGGATCCTGTGCCTTGGGTGTGTGTGTGTGTGTGTGTGTGTGTGTGTGTGTGTGTGTGTCGTACAGCTGGCAGGGACAGGACAGGACAGGCCGAAGGAAGGAGGGAGGGAGGGGAGGGGAAGGGAAGGGGTTGGACATCACATCGTACCCATTGTGCACAGACGCTAGATGACAGTAAGTATGTACTCCTACTCCGTCCCTTGGGTATAGGTATAGGTAGGTAGCTGGGGGGAAGGTTCGCTTGCAGATGGATTTCCAGGGTGGTGGGCTGGGCGGGATTGCAATGGTCCCTGCCGATGTATTCATCCTTCATCGGGGTTTGTGATTTTGGCTGTTAGGGATTTATTGATTGGGGGGGGCAGGATGCAGAGTGTGTCATTCTAGTTGAAAGGGGATTGTATTTCTGGTCTACTGACTGATTGTACAGAAAAGTGCGGTGATGTGGGTAAGTACTTACCTAGGAAACATGTCCCAGGTGTCGGTGACAGCTACATACAGCTCACATATACGAGCCCGCGCCGGTCATGTACCCTGTACCTGTCATGTACCTTCTCCACCTCCACCTCCACCGGCATGGGATGGGCGGGATCCCGCCAGACCCCGCCAGACAGGATCACCGCAAAGGATTGTCTTGTCTTGTCGGATCCCAAGGCAGCGAGATAAGAATGTTTGCTTGCCTGCCCTGAAGCGCGTGTTTTGTGTCTGTTGCAGGCAACTCGGAGTTCTGTACCTACATACCGTAGATAAGGTGAGATGTTTGCTTGCGGTGTCGTGCTTGACTCGAGATCGGCGCCGAGGCAAAAGGCAGTATCCGAATGCTACCACCTATGTAGGTGGGTATTGACGCAACGATGCAGAATGCGTATACAAGGCTCCCTGGGTGGAGACAAATAAAGTTAGAGTATGGCTTTCTTCTCGTCGCCGTCTCCCCGGTCTGCTGCCTGCCATTGACAGGGAATGTTCCTTGGTCGTGTTGTTGTGGTGTGATGGGGGTTTTCTTTTCTTCACCCCGGCTTTTTCTTTGCCTACTGTAGGTAGGTAAGGTAAGGTAAGGTAGTAGGTGCTGTTTGTTTGCGGTCATTGTGTGATGGAATTCAGATCTAATCCGATCGGTTGGATTACTGTTGCGTTGGTTATTGTCTCTCTCACTGTCTTGTTGATTTTCTTTAAGTTGTCCTGGCTCTTGCGTGTCGCGCTGCGTATTCGGATGACTGTTAATTTATTGAATGTTCCACCTGCTGCCAAAGATGGTCTGATAGTTAGTTCACTAGGACTGACAGCACAGCCAGACAGTAGTAGATAGAGATAGACACATGCGCTGCCAAACTCCGGAGTCCGAAGGCTCATCCTCAGTCGCCAGCATCACCATCACTGCCTCTGGATCGCATACCACTGACAGCGGGCGGGAAACGAGCCGGCGCGCTATAGTCGACCCCCAATATACCCCAATCAATTCCAATCACCATGAACCAGGGATCGGACGAACCGACTGCCCTAGACTATGGAGTTGACCACATGTTCTTCCTGGAGGATGAGGCTAGCGCCGCCCCATGCCCATCCCCATCCACATCCCGTCGTGCTCGCTGTCGCCGTCGTCGCCGTCGTCACCATCACTATCACCTCAGCCCTCCTCCGTCTATACCGAAGTCCTCCGAACGGAGAGATCCTTCGACGCGGAAGAGAAAAAAGAAAGCAAAAGAAAAAAAGAAAAAAAGAAAGAAAGAAGCTAAAACAAGCAAGGCGAAGGAAAAAGCAACCGGAATGTTCCTCATGACCCGTACAATGTCGCGGGTTAAGGTGAATCAATCCCCCACTCCACCCGCCAGGACTAGTGCCGCAATAGTTGGGCGTTAGTTTTTCTCCTATCTGGCTGAACCCTGGCCACAGACCGGCCTGGTCAGCTCGACGCCACAGCCTCTTGCCACAGCTGATGATGATGATGATGATGATGATGATGATGTGCTGCCTGGCAATTAATGCCCGCCATTATCGTCGGGGTATCGCGTCTAGGCTGTCGCAGAGCGCACGCTCGCCTGGTTGCCCTGGATCTGATGGGCTAGGGATTCGATTCGGGGCTCGGGATTCAATCTATCCTTTGAAAGCCCGCCTGGTTTCTGTCCGTCCATCGCGCTGCTTCGTGCTTTCGGGCCTTCTGGACGTCTGAATCTTTGGGCCAGTGGAGTGACTGGTGGCTAGGCGATGACGGCAGACAGCCACCACCTGAACTACCAGCGATAGTGCGCCCGCCGCCCTCGTGGTCGGGAGTATACTGGCCAAAACAATGCCCTAAGTACCTAGATAACCATCGGGACAATCGAATTGTCTCGCTGAATATTCAATATTTCGCTTGGGGAAGGTTACACCCCATCGGCTATCAACCAGCTGGATCGGTCGTGACTATCGATTCACATGGGGGTTTGCTTTGTCGGATCCGCGGCTCCTGCCCCCAGCACGCCAGTTTGCTTATGTCTCGGTCATCGTATCCATCGTCGTAGCCTGCGATGGACGGAAACGGAGTCGGACTTGGATCGCCATCGGAGCACACTACGTACTGTGGACGTTCTTCCCTCGCCACCAGCGGCTCCCGCCTCAAATTACCCGGCTGGGGTTCAGAGCCTCGTCGCGGATCCTTTGGGGCTGATTGACGCTTTCCCGCTGATCGACATGTCATCGGGTCCATCCATCCATTCCACCATCCAGCCCGATGCTGTCCGCCGTCACCTCTGTCCTCTGGGCCCGCAGAATGCACGAGGCAAGTTCCGTCCACTGCGTCCACCGCATCGACATACTTACTATCTTCTTTCCCAACGGAGTGCATATCATGTGACGTCGCCAGTGCTAGCTGCAGCCACTAGGCCCGCCATGTCACGTCGGCCGGAACCCCTGGACCAGCGCTTGTTCGCAGCGCCGTCGGTAGTCTTCTCCTGGTTCAGCCCCCCAGCCTCATCGACCCGCGGCCAGCTCCGGACATCATGCCCCAACGGGTCACCCTGGCAGTTGGTGCTGCCTGGGGCCCAGCTCGAGGGCATGCAGGACGATGCAGGATAGAGCAGGATTGGAGCAGGCACTAGTTACAACGGTCTCCCACCGGGCTGCATCACCACGTCGACCGACATACCAGGAGGGGTATGAGCACGATCCGGCCTGGATACCTACTTCTTACCTGATAGTACGGGTTCGAGTCGAGGGTCTAGCGAAGTATACGCAGCAATAGCATCCTTCATCCTTCGCCAATGTTAGCGAAAAAAAAAACCCCCCAAGCCTGTAGAGTAAGAAGCAAAACCAGATATTGAGTCTGTTATCTCGATCCGACTTTCCTTTTTTTTTTTTTTGTTTGTCTTGATTTCTTTTGGGGTCCGATCTTGTTTTTTAGGATATATTTTATTTTATTTTATTTTTTCTTTCTTTTCTTTCTCAATCCTGCCTGCCCATTCACTCACGCAGGATCGAAATCCTAGAATCACATGCAACCGATGGAATCAGGATCTCGACATCTCGGCTGGAAGGGCGTAGAAGTACAACGACTAACTACCTACCTGCCTGGCTCAATTCGCCAGCCAGCCGCAGTGCCGATACCCCGGCCCCGGGCCCGGCCTCTACTTAGCGGGACCAGGGTCGTGTCCAGACCACACGGTAAGTGGATGAATGTACCTGCCGTCACCGTCACCGACTGCTGCGCCTATCTGTGCCGTGATGAAAGCGACTCATGTTGTACGACGTCGCGTCTGGCGCGGAGACGTGATTGAGTTCGAGTCGAGTCGGGGCCTGGAAAAGGCACCGGGTCCCGAGCCGGTGACGGAGCACAAGGAAGGAAGGGGCGCTGTGGGGGGGGGGGGGGGGGGATTGTTGTACGTTGTACGTTGTACGTTGGAGGTACTAGGTAGGCCGTCTGGAGGCAATAGGCCTGTGGTATGTGTCGGGCTGCAGTTGGGAAAAAGCATTCCGGTTGCCCGTCATACTCCGCTATGGGACATGCGCTAGGCCGGATGCGGTTAGGGGGTCGGTGGGAGGAGACGCGGAGGCAGTCTCTTTAGCAGTGGTCTTGAGCGAGGAGTTAAGTATGCCTTCATTAGATGGGATATTGATGTAGATGTAGAACATGTAGAAGATACTTGGTAATCCAGGGATGGTGATGATTAACCGCCATTGCGTTTATTGTGGTGGCAGTTTGTACTTTGTAGCTTTTATTCGGTACAAAACAGTTGGGAAAGACTAGCATTACAATTATTGGGGCAAATTGGGTGTACATTCCTTCCATCTCGACTGTATTCAGGTCATTACCGCGAATGGAATCAGATGATGGCCCTATGGGATATGATCTCGCTCGTCCGGATCTTTCAATGACTGGTCCGACGCGCATCGCGGGCCATCATCCTAGCCAGACTGGTAGAGGGCCGGACCGGCAACCACGTGGGGATTCAGCATCGTGATGTTGAACGGAGTCACATAGAGATCGGTGTCCAGGATGGCAATGAACATGGTGCCGTTGATGGCCGGATCGCCGACATAGGTCTCGACATCGGGCTGGATGGTGGATCCAGACTGCGAGCCATTGAGGGTCAACTCGGAGTACGTGACATTCAGCTGCGTCACCCACGCCACAAACTTGGGGCTTCCGGCGCTCGTCGAGGTCACATAGCTGTTGTTAGGGCCAGCAGGTTTGCCAGGAGTCTCCCAGGAGAGCAGTACCTGCCGGCCGGGGTACGACAAGGGGTTGGTGCGGTTGTGAGTGATTGCGGGCGAGCAGTCAATTCCAGTAGTGTTCGAGGTAAGACAGGCCTGCAAGCTGGGAACGGCCGTGCTGTTGAGCGCGTTCATGCCACTGGAGATGGTCTCGTTCCAGGCATCAGAGCCGTTGATCCGGACCGGGTTGGGCTGGTTGATGATGGACAGAGCCGGGAAGTTCTCCCACGCCAGTCTGGTCTGGTTCTCGGGACACGAACTGATGTAAGGGGCAAGGAGCGTCCACGCCCATGACTGCGGGATGCCAGCCTCAAACCACACTGGCATGGGGAAGAGGCCCTCGAACTGCCGGAAGATCATTTGCTGGCGTGCTTCCGTGGTGATGGACAATGTGAGAAGCGCGGCGGCCTCGCGAGAGTCCAGATGAGGCAAGAATCCGTAGACACCAGATTCACCGAAGCGAGTGAGCTTCTGGCAGAAGTCGAGGAACTCGTGGACTGTGGTGTATGGGTAAACGTAGTCACACTGCTTGGGGGCTTCGGCGCCCAATATGTTGGTCAACATCGTCGCATGGCCGACTTCTTGATCCGCCATAAACTCAATTAGAGACCGGTCTTCCGCAGTCAGTCCAGCAGCCTCAAAGTCTTCCGCAGAGAAGCGAGCCAGTCCATCGTGGAAGAGGTCGAGTTCGATGTACTCCTGATACAGCGCGAGGGCCTGGACTCTGATTAGCAAAAGCAGGTTGGAGAAGACAGCTCGAAACCCACCAGAGATTCATAATCAAAGTCACTCTTGGCATTGTAAACGGGGGTTGTTCCATTCGTCCCAACGCCTCCTGCCGGGGTATAGGGACCGGCCTCGGGGCTATGGAGTCTTCCATCACTGGGATACGTGGTAGCTGCCGGGTTGGCGGGCATGGAAGAAGCACCAGGACCGATAGGTGTTTGAAACAATGCCCCAGATGTTGTCGGGGTCCCAGAATAAGGGGTATGGACTTGGCTTGAGGAGTAAGTCACCACAGGCGGTGCAGTTCCGCTGGGTATGCTAGAGGAACTCCCAGTGGCGCGAGGGACGTTGGCGTGGGGGACCGCCAGAGCCAAAGGCAAAGAGCCTAGTAGGAGTAGTCGGTGAGAAGCCATGCTGGTTGATGATTGAAACCTAGAAAGTTTCCCACTCACAAATACTTATGAGGCGGCATCCGGTAACTAGATATATGTGCTGACAACCACCACATCTTGTTCGTCATGAAGCAACCCAAGTGTGACGCAATTTGCATATCGTCATATTAAAAAGTAGAAGTCTGTTGGAAGCGGATACTACATCCGCTCGAGTCATCGATCGAACACCTTTGGTAGATCTTCTCCACATTTGTGTTGATGTAACCTCCGCGGCCCTGGCGGAAGGAGACGGAAGGAGGAGATATAATGAGAGGTCCCTTGGGACCCAGCCCCACAGTGTCAATTTATCTTGACAAACAGGGCTTTTTTGCCCGTTCTGCTACTCTCGTTGAAAGGGTTGCCTCAGGGTTGACCAGGTCATGACGTTCACCCAAGTCGAGCAGGCAGCTTTCTGGGTTGAACGTGGACCCAATGGACCAATCTGGCACGAATATGTCCTCCACGAGGGCTAGCAAGTAGACCATTTATCGATACCACCCGAACACTTAAATCCTGATGGAACGCGTAGCCAAGGACTGACTCTTGCACAAGCCGGACCGGCGTGCGAAAATCCATAACGGATCCTGAATATTTCACAACGTCAGCTCCCAAGTCTTAATCAGAAAGCAAACCATCCCTACTGACAAAAAGACAAATCATGAGATCAAATTATCGACCTGGCAACAAGCCCCCACCCCAGGCTGTCCTTGTTGGGGCATTTTGCACAGCTGTAGACCTTCATCGGGAATTTCGACGTCGTCTCAGGCCTCCCAGAACGGACAGAATCGAGAGTACGGCAACGCAGCTTCCTCAGGACCGTGTCGCCCTCTGATATGTCGGAGTAAGCCAATTTTGAGTGCATTTGGACGCGAGCACCTTATCCCCATCGCACCTCTTGGATCCTTTGGATCCCTTGATAACATGAACCATCGGTCGCTATTTCGATGCCAATGGACAGCATGGTTACTTAGCCGTCAGTGCAAGGAGCAAAAGCCCAATCTCATAATAGAAAAGATGGAGACAATAATGAAGAGCATGAAGGGAGAAGGGCAATGCCGGCGCATTGGCCGCCAGCGGTCGGTATTCGGCCGATCAGCAATGCTGATCGGCGCCTGCCCCGCGAGGTGGATCAAGGCACGTCACATCACTGAGCAAACCCCCGAACACCCTCATCTATCGCTTTCCCGAATTATCTCTTGTTCCTGGTATCCATATCTCTTTCTCTTGAACATCGATTTCCCATCAGATAGATATACATCATGTCGCATCTTCAGACGTCGCAGCTGTTCTCGGTCCAAGGCCTGGTCGTCGTCTTGACCGGCGGCGGGAGTGGTAAGTCGGATCTGACCTGTCGCAGAGACGGTGCCTCGCAGCAGAGTCATCAAACTGATATTTGTGTTTGTCTTAGGCCTGGGTCGCACCATGGCTCTTGCATTAGCCGAGAATGGTGCCTCCAAGGTGTTCGTTCTTGGTCGCCGCGAGGAAGCCCTGCGCGAGACAGCATCCCTCAGCACCAAGGGCTCGATCATTCCCGTCGTAGCGGATATCTCGTCCAAGGAATCTCTGCAAGCAGCCTACGACACGATCGCGGCACAGACAGAACATGTCGATCTCCTCATAGCCAACAGTGGTGTTTTGGGTTCAGTCATGCGCCCCCCAGGCCCCAAGCCGGACGGGTCGATCCCGAGCCTTCAGGAGGTCCGGGATCATCTTTGGTCTTTCCCGATGAAAGAGTTCTCCAAGGTCATGGACATCAATGTTACGGGGACGTACTTTACCGTCCTGGCGTTTTTGCCCTTGCTCGAGGCAGCCAACAAGAGGAGACCGGTCCCAGTGAAGAACCAGCCTTCCGCGCCAACGGCACAGGTGATCATCACCAGTTCGATCGGAGGGTTCAATCGCCGCGCAGCGTTTAATGTCGCGTACAACATGTCCAAGGCGGCCACCAATCACTTGATCAAGCTACTGGCCACGACTTTTGTGCCATACCACATTCGCGTGAACGGTCTGGCGCCGGGTCTGTACCTTTCGGAGATGTCAAGTGATAGTTTCGGGGACGGCGACCTAGGAGTCTCCGACGGCTCATTCCCCAAAGAGCTGGTGCCTCTCACTCGAGCTGGCAGCGAGCAAGAGATTGCAGGTATCATTCTTTGGATGGCCAGTGCCTCCGGAGCGTACCTAAATGGCAATATCACCGTGACTGATGGAGGCCGGCTGAGCACGTTGCCCTGTACTTATTGAGTTTCTCAACACGGAGGACCCGCGGGCATATCTTCATACACATGTTTATAGATATTTGAGTTAGTGATCAGAAATGATAAGAGGACCAGAAATCCAATAAATAGTGTGTGCTTGAGTGCGCATTCGCTGTCAATCATGGCGCTGATTCGCTGAAATCAAATGAAATGCTAGGGACAAGAATTTGATATGCTGCTGCTACATACAGCATGGTGCAACTCGAAAACCTCAGCCCAGCACCGGCCACGAAGCGCTTTTTAGATAGTTGCCGTTAGTCGTTGCACCAGATAATCTCCCGTGGTAATCCCGGGGTACTTTGCTGGGCATATATCTTCTCCATACGTCCCCGGAATAGCCTCAATGAACTGGTTCATATTTGGATTGCAGAAGTATGCAATGCTGTAGCGATCGGGGTAGACACCGGAGTCGTTCTCTTCACCGACTACCTTGGGGGGCTCGACAACCCGGTGTCGCGTACTCTTGATGGTGTCGTTCGACCATCGAGCCAGCAGGTCCCCAGCATTGACGACCACTGTGTCTGCAATCGGAGTCACATCCACGAAGGTGCTTTTGGGGCTGCGGACTTGCAATCCACCACGACGATCTTGGAATAGAAGGGTGATCGAACCATAATCACTATGTTCCCCAGCACGGACCTGCGACGGATTTTTCTCAAAGACATCCTTGTGCACCGAAGGGTAGTGGAGTAGGCGGAGGTTATTGTCCCCAGCATCGACGTACGAGTCGAAGAAGTGCTCCGGCAGATGCATCCCCAACGCAATGGCGCGCATCACTTCCAGGTGGAGGGACTTGCACGTGTCAAAGAACGACAGCATCACCTCTTTGAAGTCCTTGCCTTCGTCATCAAGGTTGTCCGGCCACCGGTTTGGGTGGCCTTCCACCCCTTCCCGACCAATCTCTATTGTCTCCTTCAGGTCTTGTGTGGTTCGAGATTCCCCGGAGACGTCATCGGGCGTGCTTAGCTTCTCTTGTCCGGTCTTGACGTAACCACGGTTCGCCTGTGGGGTAGTCCAGCACAGACTATCTTTCTGATCCTGGGGGCGGGCGAAGAAGCGACCAGACGAGCCAAACACGCGGGAGACCACCGAGGGTGGAATGCCATGATCTTTGAGATAGAGAAACCCGGAGGTTTTGAACGCGCCTACGACGGACATGGCGACCTCATGCTTATCGGCGGGGGTCCCGTTTAGGAAGGGCTCGAAGTCGATGATCTACACACGATGAGTGAGGACAAAAAAAGTACACAGGAAACGTAGGCATTGCAGAGAAAGACGGCAACTAAACTAGGGGGGTAGGACCCCGTTGGAAATACTCACGGGGATGACAAGATCATCCTTGTCAACGGCTGTGGATGCGGGATGGCACTGGTGCTGGGGCAGATTGCCTTCCATCGTGGGATCTCACGTTAAGGGCACGGGGATTCGCAGGACTGTGGCAGGAGGTCGAAATCGCCCAGCGACGAGCTGGATGCCCGAGACTTAATACCTGATGGGATGAGCAGGTTGACTTCGGGGAAGCGAATGGCGCACGGGCGGAGAGGGTCATGCGAGGTGGTGTGAGATCACTTATCGACGCGAACCAAGGACGGAGTGGGAGCAGGCGATAGTGATTGGGCCAGGGGCAAGGTCAATCGGAGGGGTGTTCTTTGGTCGAGATAAGGGGAGGCAATCGGCCTCGTGGAGTGAGCATGGGTGATATGGCGGAGATATGGAGATGGGGTTCAGGCACCGCTGGTGCCTCGCGCTCTTATCGAAGAACCCCCCCCCCCTCCCCCTCGTGGCATGCAGCCTGCTGGGCGGGGTGATAGCCTGCCAGATAACCACCGGCCCCATATCAACTATATCAACTATCCTGATCTAGGAGGAGATAACAGATTACCCAGACAGGCACATGGGCTGATAAGTTATCCCCACGCATCCAATCCATTACCCCTCATTTCACCTGTCGGGGGCACCCAGCAAGCCGCCAGCAAAAACAAACATCCCAGCCTCGCATCTCCCTTCCTTCACCATTCCACCATTCCGCAACAATATTGCATCCAGACGCAACAATGCCGCCCCTCATCGTCGACATCCACACTCATGTCTACCCCCCCTCCTACATGCAGATGCTTCGCGCTCGCAAAACCGTCCCCTACGTCCATGACCCGGCCAACGATGCAACCCCGCGCCTCATCATCCTCTCGTCGGACGACGACCCGTCCATTCCCATCGACCAGCGCGGCCGCCCTGTGGACTCCTCCTACTCAGATATCAACGTGAAGCTGTCCTTTATGCGACGCCACGGGATCAACTCCAGCGTCATCTCCCTGGCAAACCCCTGGCTAGACTTCCTCGAGCCCGAAGAAGCACAAACATGGGCGGAGCGCATCAACGATGACCTCGAGGCGACCTGTGCGCGAGTCAACCACGAGGCAGACCCGGAACACACCAAGGCCCTCCACGAGAAGGAGACGCTGTTTGCTTTCGGGGCACTTCCCCTCAGTGCGCCCAGTCCAGATATCATCGTGAGCGAGATCAGAAGGCTAAAGACACTACCACACCTGCGCGGAGTTATAATGGGCACAACGGGACTGGGGAAGGGGCTTGATGATAATCGCTTGGACCCTGTCTGGGGGGCCTTGCAGGACACGGACTCGATGTTGTTTCTACACCCACACTACGGGCTTCCGGATGAAGCCTTCGGTGGGCCAGAGGCGATTAGCCGCTATGGACATGTCCTCCCTCTGGCTTTAGGGTTCCCGCTGGAGACAACCATTGCCGTGACGCGGATGCTGCTGGCGGGTGTCTTCGATCGGTTTCCGCGGCTGAAGATCTTGTTGGCGCATTCCGGGGGTACTCTTCCATTTCTTGCAGGCCGGATCGAGAGCTGCATCCTTCATGAACGCAAGTTCATTGCTAACGGGGGCGATGTCCCGGGCCCTCAGCGAAGCGTGTGGGATGTTTTGAACACCAATATCTATCTGGATGCCGTCGTATACGGTACGGCTGGGCTAAAAGCGGCAGTTGCTGCCGCGGGAGGAGCCGATCGGCTTCTTTTTGGTACGTTGGCCTGGAGGGTGTAAATATATTGGGGATACTAACATGGTGGTAGGCACTGATCATCCGTTCTTCCCACCTTTGGGCAAAGACGACGAAGAATGGCCTAGTGTAACAACGAACTACAAGGCCATCCATGCCGCATTTGACTCGGATGGTGACACAGCTGCAGGAGTATTGGGTGGAAATGCAGCTCGCATCCTTAACTTGCAATAAACTTTCTCTGGGTGACACTGTCTAATGTTATGTGACATGATTAAGGTTCTGCATTTTGTTAGCGATACTGCATAGCACAGCATATGCGACATGAGACTATGTATAGCACAGTGAAAAACCAATAAAAGCTACAAGGGGTCCTAGCGATTCTTGACACACAAGAGAGCATACCTGGAACAATAGCTCCTATGCCTCCGAAGGGTGGCTCATGGCTACCAGCTCCCAACCCAAGAGTCTCCAAACCTCCTGCACAAACCAGTCCGGCACAGATTGCTCGGGAATCTGGGAGCAGGCGCGAAGTCTCTCGAGGTCCCGATCCTCGGGTTGGGCGGGATTCTGTAGAACTTTTACCCAAATCGAGTCTGGACCAAAGACTGATTGAAGGAGAGTGCCCTGTAATTTTTCTTTTATTCTTGCAATGAACGGCGTGCTCTGTGGCGCAGTACTAGAGTCTGACGGGGACAAGGATGGGGTTTCTAAGGCGGCCAAGATTCTCTCCAGAGGCCAGATGAGGTGTTTTGCCTCCATGGCAGCTGCATGGAGCGAATTTTCATCCAAGTCCATTTCTTTCAGACCTTCTGGTAATGAGAGCTTAGACGGATCCATGTGGAGATCAGGTCGTAGACGCAGATCCTGGAATACGAACAAGCAAAGTAATTTGCCAACGCGGCTGAGCAGAACAAAGAGAAAGCCCTCCATGACGCCTCGGTCATTGATGCAGGACATGTTAAGCGAGAGCCCCATTTTACTCAGCAACAAGCTCATCTGTGTGGCTATCTCATCATCCAGATCCTCCTGGATATTGTTGAAGCAGCCTGTCTTTGACCCCTTTTCTTTGGCCTTTTGCTTTTGTCGGGTGATCATAGCACTCGTATTCGTGTTCAAAAGGGTCTGCTCGGATTTCAACAGGCAATATCGGCGCAAGATTTCAAGGACGGCCTCATACAGGCGCACCAGTTGATAGGTGATGTGACCTACGTCTCGCAAAGTCTGTTCAGTGACAGATAGTTTCTTCAATGCCTGGATTAGAAGTCCGTACGCGGAATCTGTGCTGTGTAGAATAGCTAAAACATCTGGCTTCTTGGGCAAGATGATCTTGGACTTAGGTCGAGACCTATTCGATTCTCCAACCGCGCTGAGAAATTTTCTAGCTGTAGTACCACACAGCTCAACGGCGGCCTTGATGATGTTGGAGTTATTAGGTCGTTTTTGCAAGACTTTCTGAAGGGTATAAAACTGCCTTAAGAAAGGTGCTGTGGCTGGATCAGGAACCCGTCAGCATGGTCGACAAATGAAGAGTCACAAGGGGAGCAAACATTGCTCTAGACTCCCAAGACTATCAATAATATCCCCACTGAGTCCCAATGGAGAATCTCCGCTCAGCAAAATGGAACCTGTGCGAGGTAGCAGCTGTGTCTTAGCTCTCTTTCGCATCGTAGCCGTGTTTCCAGTTGCATTGCTCTTCGCCGTAGCCTTTCGTTTCGATGGAACCTCGATTCTGTTTGCTCCTATAGCATCAGCCCCTTGTGTTCGTGCAAGGAGAGATTCATTCCGTTGCTCCAGCTCGTATACTCGATCCAACAACTTGCTCTGTTCCGCTTCAGATCGCTCGTACGCTTGCTGCCAGAAGGAGATGCTGTCGAGGAACTTGTCCTTGTTGCAATATCTTTCCGTTCGGTGCGCCCTCTTGATATTTTTTCGAATCTGCAGTAGATACTCTGTACTTTCATTGGCATGTATTGTTGCAGATAAACACGCAAGGATACGTCCTATACCTTTGATATCTATCCCCACTGGCTTCAGCTTGACGATAGCCATTGCAAGTGCTAGCTGAGCGGGGGAAGGAGTTGTGAATTTCTCCATCTTGCTCGAACAGCTCTGAGTCGAGCAGAGGATGATAGCGAGATGAAGCTTGTCATTGATGTGTTGGAAACTGAAGCTCATGAGCGCAGCAAGATCACGCGGGGAACACGTGCCTAGGACAGAAGGCAAGCCATAGCTTATAATCTCCTCTCAGTTGCTCAATCTCTTTTTTATCTTCAGATCGAGTGCAGAGTACTACTATTTATTACGTTCGAGTCTTCCGGACTGTGATGCTCATATTGTTGAGCAGTTAAGTTGCTGATGCTATTTCCGAGGTATATATTAGTATGGTCAAAAAGTGGATAGAGTACACACTGCATGCTGCAAAATTTCTCCGCCACTCCAGACTACTACAATACGATCCCTAAGCATACATATCAATCAATGAGTAATTAGGCACACGAATGTCTCGGATGGACGAAAAGGAAAAGCTCATCATTGATGTAAATTCGATGTCGATAAGCACTGCGTATCCGACCAAATTCCGCCACCGCCAGCGGGGGACCGCGCCAAGCCTGACCTTCAGTTCGAGGTCACTTCCTATGACATTTATTTCTTCAACTCCCACTTTCTCGATCTCGCAATCCTAAGGGGCGCTTAGCGGTCCCACCTGTACTCTCCCACCTGTTCTCATCCCAAACAGACCGAACTGCCATTTGGCAAATCTCAATACTCAAAAACAAAAACCTACGGACCGAGACTACATCTAAAGGCCCATCACGATGGCCTCCAACGACGACCTCAAGGCCCACGCGGCCTCCAGCGAAGACTTCTACGCCCTCCTCGACATATCCCCTGCGGCCGCAGAGTCTGAAATCCGTCGCGCCTACCGTCGAACTGCCCTCAAATACCACCCGGATAAGATCACGAACCCGACCGCCGCCGACATCGACAAGTTCCATGTCCTCCAGATCGCTTACGATGTGCTCTCCGACCCCTCAGTGCGGCAGCTCTACGATAATGCCCGCGAGGCGCGTCAGCGCAAGCAGCGCGAGCGGGAGATGATGGATTCGGCGAAGAGGAAGATGAGGGAAGATTTGGAGGCGAGGGAACGCGCCGGTGCGGCAGCTATGGGTGGTGCGGGACAACGGGGCGTGAAACGGTCCTGGATGGGCGGAGATGACGATGCGGAGGCCAAGTTGCAGAGAGAGATCGATCGCATTGCGGAGGATGGACGGCGCAGACGACGCGAGGCGGGAGACAAACTCAAGCGCGAAATGGAGGAGGAAGAGAAGGCTATGCGCCAGGAAGAGGAGGAGGCACAACGGGCGGCTGACAGAAGCAGTCAGAAGGTTGATCGCTCGCAAGAAGGTGGTACGAATGTCCCGGAATTGGAACGAGGTGTTAAGGTGCGCTGGGTGCGTGAAGGCCGCGGCTTGGATATGGATAAAGATCGCCTAATGTTTCTTTTTGGTTCCTTTGGGAAGATTGAGAACGTGTTGGTACTCAAGGATAAGCGACAGCGACTGGGAGATAGCCGCGAGAAGAAGACCGTCGCAACGGGTGTGGTGATATTCGCGTCCATTGTTAGTGCCCACGCCGCCGTCCTGGGCAGTGAGAAGAAACGCCAGAGCGCTGGGTCCACTAACAGTGACTGGTCTGCTGTGGAGTCAGTCTTCTGGGCGTCAGGTACTCAGCCCGATCTTGGTACGCAGGCAAATGGCGCCTCTCCTGCGTCTACTTCAGAGGAAAGCACCGCGGCACCGAAGAGTCGAGACCCTCCATCCTCTGCCGCGCCTCCGAGGCCGTCCTTCAACTTCTCCGGCCTGAAGTCAGGGTCTAGTGATGCCGGCAAGAAACCTGGGAAAGCACCATCCTTCGGTTCTTTCGCTGCGGCGGCAGCAAGCTCGGCGAAACCTGCGCCGTCTGCTGGGTCGACCAATGGTTCGAGTACCCCGAGCATGGAAGAACTGACGCTGATGCGGTTGAGAAACGCCCAGCGAGAGAAGGAACGCAAGGCTTTGGGAGAACAGCTGAGAAAGGAGGACGAAGCTGCAGACGCAGCTGAGGCAGCCGCGGCCGAGTCAAAGAGCTAACAGCCGTTCTTTCGAGAGCCGATTGATGGAGCTACCAAAAGCAGCAGCGATGTGTCCTGTACATTATAGACAATTTCCGTAGCATAGAGATACCCTTGCATTTTATATGATCTGTCCCTTTTGCACATCCATCTATACAGGCCCGCTTATTGTACAATTATTCTATGATACATGCATGGAAGACATTTATTCATTCCGTCGTGACTCCCCCTCTTCCTCTTCCTCTTCCAGCTGCTCCAACAGCTCTCGGGCACGTTGTGCGTCCGCTTCACGGGCACGATCGTTATTCTTCTTCACTCCGCCCGAGTGGATATGCTCCCTCGTCCAAGCTGGAATAAGCGCCTTCAACTTGACCTCGCCAGCCTTCTGACTTCCATCTTCAGCGTCAGCCCACGAAACCTTGAACTCCTGCTCAGGACTATACTGAGTGCACTCCCCGGTAAGAGCAATGTCAGTCATCATCTCCAATCGACACAGCGCCAGCCCGATATTCCCAACGCCATCAAGGAACTTTCCAGCACTACGGCCCTTGCGCGCGCTGATTTTGGAGATGTTTGACCCCGACGGCGGCAGAATCAGCTCGGAGGAGGGATCATAAACAGGTGTATCGGCCGGCGCAAAAGCTTCCTGACTCCCGTCATACAACTGAACTGGCAATATCCTCTTCCTCACAACTCCCGTATGGTGTGTCCGAATCGTGAGTTCCTGGCCCACATAGCAGCCCTTGCGGAAATCAATCCCCCGCGCCATATCCATGTTGGATTCCAACGGAAGCGCCGACTCGCGGATGATCTCCGACTGCCCCTCGGCCACACCATGCAGGATCCGCCGCACAGTGTAGGACCCCAGATCAACCTCCGACCCGGAAATTTCACCCTCCTCCGCCATGTGTGTCCTTAGGTCTTCCGCACCGGGTGTCACAAGACGAGAACCAAATCCAGGAGCGCGGGTATCCAAACATCCAGTAATTGTTGAAGATGAGGAGGAGAACGGTGAAAGCGACTGCGAATCCATATTGTATGCCGCCCACCTGGGTTCGCTGTGATCTTTCCATGAGGACCAAACGGTCCGTTCTCCTTCATCGAGCGCCCGGAGCTTCAATTTTGCGCGGAGCTTATGCTTCTTCAAATGCTTGAGAAGGATCGGGACCTCATTCTTGTCTACTTCGACGAGCCAAGATAGTTCTTCCGAGGATGTGCCTTCCGCCTGCGGGAGTGGGTAGAGAAAGGCGTCGTTTAGCACTCGGCCCTGGGAGTTCAGAAACGCAGTGTAGGAGGCGGTTCGACGGGTTGCGCGGTTCGGATCGTTTGTGACGAGCATGTTCTGTGTGATCAGGCCTTGGAGGAATGAGGTGCTGTCTATGCCGGTGATGGAGATCAATCCCCGGTTCGTGAGTCGAGCATAGCCGGCGGCGGGTGGCGGGGTTGGGTTGGAGGGATGGGCGCTGCGCCGGACGGTTGTGGAAAAGTAGCGGCCACGGTTGAGGCAGCGCGCACATATTGTGCGCGTAGATGGATTGGAACGCATCATGGTGGATGCTGCTGAATTGGTTGTCGGAGTCATGGAAGGTTAACAAATCGGAGGGCCATGGATGACGACGGGGGCGGTGGTATGCGGCAGAATATGTGACATGACATAATCAGCGGGATTAACGTAATCGGTAAGCGAGCCGCCATTGTAAGCGAGCCGCCATTGTAAGCGAGCCGCCACTTGACCGCGTTTTGCCCGCAGTCGAAAAGCTCACTCTATTCAACCCCCAACCATGCCTCCAAAAGCGCATCAAAATGCTAGAGATCTAGCTGAGCAAGAAGGCAGGATCCTACTAGCAATTACTGCTATAAAAAGCAAGCAAATTACTCAAGTTACCAAAGCTGCAAGGGTCTATAATATCCCACGTTCAACACTACGCGACCGTCTTCATGGAAGTAATTATCGCAAGGAAACACGCGCCAACTCCCATAAAATGACTCAAAATGAAGAGGAATCGCTTATACGATGGATACTATCACTTATTCAACGTGGAGCACCTCCCCGACCGTCTTATATACGAGAAATGGCTAATCTTCTTCTTGCTGCACGCAACACTACACCCGTTCAATCAGTTGGACAGAAATGGGTCTACAACTTCATCCAAAGGCATAATGAAGTAAAGACCTGCTTTTCTCGTCGATATGACTATCGACGCGCTCAATGTGAAGACCCTAAAGTTATAAAGGAGTGGTTCAATCGTGTACAAATCACTATAATGCAGCATGGGATTGTACCTGAAGATATCTATAACTTTGATGAGACTGGCTTTGCTATGGGCCTAGTAGCTACTGCTTGGGTAGTTACTAGAGCTGATTTCTATAGCAGAACACCTCTCGTACAGCTAAGGAATCAGGAATGGGTTACTTCTATTGAGTGTATTAGTGCTTCTGGATGGGCTCTTTCACCATGCCTTATCTTCAAGGGGAAGGTCCATATAGAGGGCTGGTATCAGAGCGATCTACCACATGACTGGAGGATTGAAGTTAGTCCAAATGGCTGGACTAGTGATGAAATAAGCCTTCGCTGGCTTAAGAACCTCTTTATTCCTGCAACTACTGGTCGTATGACTGGGAAATACCGTCTTCTAATTCTTGATGGCCATAGTAGTCATCTAACACCTCAGTTCGACAAGATATGCAGTGAGAATAATATAATTCCTATCTGTATGCCTGCTCATTCGTCGCATCTCCTGCAGCCTTTGGATATTGGCTGTTTTTCACCATTAAAACGTGCATATGGACGCTTAGTGGAAACTAAGATGCGCCTCGGGTTTAATTATATTGACAAGCTTGACTTCCTTGAAGCTTTCCCTCAGGCGCGTACAGAGATCTATACCACTAGTAATATCTGCAGTGGTTTTTCTGCTACTGGGCTAGTTCCATATAACCCAGAGACAGTGCTTAGCCAGCTGAATATTCAACTGAATACACCTACACCACCTGGCAGTCGGTCAACTAATTCAGTGCCTAAAACACCCTACACTACTAGGCAGCTGGAAAAGCAGGCATCTACAGTGAAAAGAAAGCTTCTTTAAAGACGTGTACAACAGGAAGAACGCTCGCAAAGCCCTACCTCTTCCTTAGAGGTACGATTAGACAAGATTATCAAATGCAGCGGGCTGGCTTTAAATGAGGCAGTTTTTGCACGTCAGGAAATTCGTGATCTACGAGCTGCAAATGAGAAACAGCTTCAAAAGAAAAAGAAGTCTACTAAACAGCTTACTGCTGCAGAGGGTCTTTCTATTCAGGAGGGCCAGGAACGATTTCAGCAGGAGAATCAGGTCTTTGAAGCTCAAGATACTGTATCTAGAGATCCAGGGCTTCCTGCAGTTGGACCACGCGTACGCGCGCCACCGCAGTGTTCTAATTGTCATATTCGGGGGCATACTAGGGTTAGATGTCCTAATCCACCTAGTATTTAGTTTTATATAGAAATGCAATTGTTTTGTTGGCAAAAAGGCGCTTGAATGTCACCTAGTCATGGAACTCGGGTGGAGGTGGCGGCTCGCTTACAATGGCGGCTCGCTTACCGATTACATTAGTTACGACAAAGAGCCGGGATGGACGGGAGTCTAGCAAGGAGACACAGCATGTACATTGAATTAACTTGAGAATTACGAGATAGACGGTCACTAAGTCGATTAGTTTACCGTAGATACCGATCGGCGAGCACTGTTATAGGAAACCCCATGGTGATCATTTGTTTCCCTTGGCAACTCCTTCAAGGAACCCAAGCAGAAATGCCTTGTTGACAGGCGATGAGACTCTGTTGTCGTCCGCGCTGGGCGCTCCACTTCCCGCGGTAGGCATGGCGGGGAAATTGACCGGTGACAGTGGGCTCACAACAGAGGAAGTCTGTGAGGGCTTCTGGAACGTGTTGCTGAGCTCTGCGGGTGAAACGCTAGGAGAGGCAGCGGGCTTTCCGAAAAGCGATAGAAGCATATCCCTTTGTGCAACGGTTTGACTCGGCCGGCGATTGAAGTTTGGTTGGGGCTGCGCCTGCGGTGGGGAGCTGATAGCCTGCACAGCACCCTGCTGATCTTGGGGTTCACTGGGTTTAGCTCGGACAGGCAGAAGATCGATGGCGTTCGGGTTGTCAGAGCGACGAAGGATTTGCGGTTGAAACGGTTTCGCCGGCTCGGGAGTACTGGGCTTAGCAGCGCGGGCTCGGGGCGAAGGCCGCGAGGGCTGTGAAGCTGCGGGCAGTGGAGAGGGTTCCTTCTTCAATGATTGTGGCCTCGGCAATATGGCTATAGGGGACGCAAGTCTCTGCGACTCCTCATTCCTGTGGGCCTTGCGAGTAGATCCATTCGGTCCCTTCCTAGCGGACGGTTTGGGAGGTCCAGGTTGTGGAACATTCGCTGGAGGGCCAGAGACCGTCGCATAGGTTCGTGCATTGGCCGCAGGCGGGGCCGCATTTCGATTGGCAACGGGCTGCCGGACTGGACTATACTCGCCGCGAGCTCGCATAAGAATCTGTTTCCTTGCGGGAGATACCGATTGGCCGGGCAACTCAGCTGGTCCTGAACTAGCAGGAACAGGTGATCCCCTCAACAAGTTCAGAAGCTGATCTTGATGCTGGGATGGCTTCCGCTCACCGGGCCTGGTCCCAGGTTGTGACGCCAGAGTCGCCTTTGGTGTTTTCGGTGTGGTAACAGAATCGTCCTTGAAAACATTCAAGAGAGCTAAAGAGTGACTGGTAAGCTTTGGCGGAGGCAACTTGCTGGCGGGGGGCACTGTCGCCCCCTGTACTTGGGAAGGTTGAGCTGAGTGAGAGAACTGCGGGTCGCCAGTTTGCTGATATGGAGCAGGGCCAGTAGCTTGATTCCGCCACGCAGGAGGCATGTTTGGCTGCAGAGGCAATTGCTGAGGGAACATTCCGTAAGGGTTGGCCATTGGGTTTGGATGAGCTGTGAGAGGGTGACCCTGGTTCATCGGGCCCAGCGGCATTTCATTCATCAGAGGTGGCGGGAGATGTGGTACAGGGCCATGCTGTGGCTGTGAGAATGGTGGTAAGCCCACAGGCGGCGTGTGAGGACCCTGCTGAGGAAAGCCCGGAAAGAAGGCGGGAGCGGGATAGGGTTGGCTCGCAGGGGGCATGCCACCACCTGCTACAGGAGCCGACGGCGAAATCTGTTCGGGCTTAGGAACCTGCGGAACGGATTCGCGTGAGCCGCTCCGAAGCAGCTCTAGAAGAGCATTTGACTTCAAGGCATTAGTGCCAGAGGCTTGCACCGCGGCAATAGGGGGAGCGGGATTGGGCGAGGGAACGAGATTGTTAATGTTCAAAAGGCGCTTGAGATCGGCAGAGGCGTCATGCGGCAAGGCGACCTCTGGCAAGTCGCTGGGCGCAGCCATCTCTGCGACGCCCTGGTTTGGCGTGTAACTTTGTATGACATGGGAAGCCTCATCCGTTGACATCTCCCCCTCATTGTGCGTGAGCGGCCTCGGAATCCCCGGTGCCTTGCCCTCGAGCCTCTTCTGCTGGGCGATCCATTTCTTGAGCGGATGCATGAATGGAGCAACCATGTAGAATTTGTTGGCATTCGCGACGACAAAGCCCTGATCCTGCTGCTTGCTCTTTTTCAACGTTGGGAGTTCCGACAGCTTGTACCACTCGATCTTACTGATCTCCTTCCGTGTACGCGGCTCAAAATGAGCATCCTGTGGCACGCCGCGGAAGACGTAGAGCCGCATGTGCTGCTCTCTCATCGTGATTTCGATGAACTTCACGTCTGCCTCGTCTTTGACCAACCCGGCTTCTCGAACATCGTAGCCAGTCTCCTCGTAGACTTCGCGAATGGCACAATCGATATCCTTCTCGTCTTTATTGATCTTGCCGCGTGGAAAACTCCAGTTGGCGCCCTTCTTCCAGCCCTTGACCAAGACCACCTCATCCATGTCTTGGTTCAGCATGATCGCGCCGCGCACCGGGACCCGGGTCTTGTAGGCCAGGAACTCGGAGAACGCAGTGATGTGATGGTAGTGCGACCATTGGGACATCAACGGGCAATGCTGAAAGATGCGCAAGGCGAAGGCCTTGAGAGATAGGGACGGCAGCGCCGGGTCCAGCGGCCGAATGAAGTCCTCGTAGAACCATTGCGCTTCCTCGACTTGGAAACAGATGCGTTCCACCGATTCTAGCTCCTCGCGAGGTAAGTTAATAATAAAGCGGACACATAAATCATCCAGCCCTGTTGGATTTCACCCGGTCAGCATTGCCGAGGCCACCGTCCCCAGCGGCGTCAGGCGGCGGGTAGGGACGAAAGTGGTGAGCGCCAGACTTACAGTCTTCCAACTGCATCTTTGTTTCTGTCATACTGGACGATGTGCTCTAGCATTTCAACTAAAGTAAGAATAAGGGAGTAGCTCTCCGGGTGGGAGGCGGAGGGAGCAAGAGTGAGCGGTGCTTGAGGGAGGGGACAGCACAGCGCTGCGGCGGCCTCAAGGAAGGGTGCTTGGCAAAGCGCCAACCCTGAAGCGAGGGTACTTTTGCGAGATAGCCAACGGGGCAGGGACGCGAGTAAAGTAAGCCAATGGATCGACTGCCTGCGACTGAGGAAGGCGCGCTGATAGGAGGGTAGAGGATGAAGCGTGGCTCTTCTTGACACCCGACGGCCTACCTGATCTTGGGAGGAGACGGAGCTGTGGGTGCCAGACTCGGGTGCGGGTGGTTGGAAGAACGGCAGCTCCGAGGCTCCGAGCCCGGAGCCACAGACCACCTGTGGCGCAGCAGCCCAATGACAGCCGCGTGCGCCACACAGCCCGGGCCACAGCCCGGGCTACCGCGCAGTGGCGGTGTGGCTGGTGGGCTCCGTAGGATCGCCCGCCGGCGGTTACGTAACCGCCAGGAGCAGCCGACCATGACGTCGGCGCACGGGTGGTGTCCAGAGATCCGGGTTTGCAGTGTAGCACCACGCGCCGGCCGGCCAACGTTGCGGTCATCGACTGGCTGTCGCGCATCCTATCCATGGTTTAAAGCCTGCAGATCCCCTTTTCCCAGATTCACGCGCTGCGTTTCAGGTCCCTCGCAGAAAGACATACATCCGTCTGCTCCTGAATGCTTGGCGGTTAAATACCGAGCCAAGCTGCCCTCCTTTGTGCCTTCCTTCAACCCCTCCGCCTCCCTGACATCCACCAAAGACTACGATTTTTTTTTCTTCGTCTTTTTGCCTCAAGTCAAGCTTGAGTTTCCTACTTCCTACTACTCATACCCACCCAACGTGAGAACGAAGCAGCCATGTCAGCCCAACTTGCGTCACTCGTTGGCAAGAGGATTCTAGGAGAAACAGCACGGAACCATTTTGGACAAGAGGTAGAGTCCACTTTATTTCTCAAGGTCACCCTACAGGCGAATCTATGGACTAACACGGATGGTACTGTTGCAGGATCCCTATTTCGAACAAGTTCCTGCCTCGCGCTTGAATCGTGCTTTCGGTAAAAAAACGCAGAAGCGGCGCAAAGCAATACCGCCCGGCTTGTCTGAGAATGACAGCAAGGTCTTGACCCAAGTCAAGAGACGGGCCTACAGACTGGATTTGTGTCTATTCAGCCTGTGTGGAATCCGATTTGGCTGGGGAAGCGTGATAGGACTGTTTCCTTTGTAAGTCGTGATCCCCACCCTCTTGTACCTGAGTTGGACGCTCATACGGATATTTTCAACAGTATTGGTGACGGAGCCGATGCCGCGCTTGCCTTGATGGTCGTGAAAACTTGCGACAAAATCGATGGGGGGCTCCCATCGCGCCTCCGCATGATGATGCTAATGAACATCGTGATCGACTTCTTCATTGGCCTTGTCCCTTTCATAGGAGATGTTGCAGATGCAGTCTACAAATGCAACACGCGGAATGCCGTGCTCCTGGAAAAGCACCTGCGGCAAAAGGGCAACAAGGCGCTTGCGAAAAAGGAGAGGAGACAAGGAAGGGAAGATGAGGCTGTGGATATGAGCTTACCGGACGAATTCGACCGCTACGACGAGAACGCTTTGCCGGAGCCATCCGACCACAGAGACCAGTCACACGGGAGGCAAACCGATGGTCCAGTTAAGCCCCAGGCAGCCAAGCATCCACGGAGAAACCGGTCGCAGGGGAGGTGGTTTGGCGGAAGAAGTCATCGAGAAGGGGACCTAGAGACAGGTGTGGTCGATAACTCCTAATCTTCGAGGCGTGCAAGATAAGAGCCATATACATATGAATTAATGACGATCCAGGGGCTTCCAGCCTGCCAGTGCCCTAGTCAATGTAGACTTGTAGCCTCCCGCATACTCAATCAACAACGCAAATCGGGCCGGGACCTAGCACAAGCGTAGCAAAACTGAGGTGGCAAATTCTTGTTGAGCTGCTCATCCCCATCCGCACTATTCGTGGAGGTGGCCACGTTAGTCGTTGGCATGAAAGATCCGCAGAAGGAGCACTGGGGTCCAACGCTGGACGCGCCGGATGACTGAAGCTTGCTGGCAGTTCTTGTCACGTTCAACATGACGCCGGGATATTTCTCCCCTTGCGTGCTGACATAACGGATCATCAACTCGTCAATGGACAGGTTTTTCGTCAGCACATTCTCCGAGGGAGGCGCATCGTGCGCGATGATTCCAGCAAGTTCGGGGAAGAGGCCAGCATAGGTGCGAACCTCCGCCGTGAACAGGTCCCGGAGCGGAAAGTTGTATTCTAAACCAAAAGGAGACATGCCGTCGCACACCTGCCAGGTCACGGCAGAGCCACGTCCCTTCGCAACGTTGGCCAGAGTCTTCGCGGCCAGTTTACTGTCCGAGTCGCCCCATACTATGCCCCGACATTCCATCTTCTTCGCGAAAGCGACAATGAATCTGTTCAACAGAATGCGGTCGACGTCTGACTTGGAAGTGGCTGTCGAAATGGACGTACGGAAAGAAGCAAGTCGCTCCTCGTCTGAATTGGAAGTATCGTCCGCAAACCCCTCCCCAGCATACTCGGACATGATTTGGTGAACATCAGGATCCAGCTCTAAGATGCTGTGGAAAGGCAGTTGGGTAAACGAGCAGCGCGGGAAGGTCTCTTGAATCCGATCGAAGCCATATTCAGGCAGAGGGAGGGGGGCAATGGTCGAAGGGTCCACGACGAGGACGAGAATCTCGAAACCGGCGGGGCCGTGGGACTTGGATTGCAGCACCTCGATTTGCTTATGCAGCATGTGCAGGAGAACGGTGGACGAGACGCCGTAGGAGAGAGGGAGCAGCAATTTGCAGGGCCCCGTCTTCGGCATGCCCTTTCGGAGGCGATAGTTTTCCATGCGCTTGAAGGCCTTGAAGGCCACGAAGCGAACGTAACATTCTCTGTAGGAGGGGCAATCGGTTAGTATGAGGGGCGGGCGGCGATAATCGGGGCCTCGAAGACCTACTGGCACACGCGACGACTCCTCAGGGTGAACTCGGGTTCTGCCTCATGGCAGTTCATGCAGGGATCGGACAACTCCTTGCCAGGCATGTTTGCGATCGGGGATGAGCTGTCAGGCAGTGGCGGGGGGGATTCGGAGCAGGTCATGATTTTGGCAAGGCAGAATTTCTCGGCGGTGCCACGGCCAGCACGAGCGCAGCACGGGCTTAGATAATACGGCTGCTGGGTTATTGGCGGGACGGCCGTCAACACGCGCGGCTTCCCCGGTTTCAGGCAGTTGTAGCCACGCTTCGTGAGATCCTCCCCCCATCGCATTCAAGCGTCGTTTCCTCCCATCCCTCCCCCCGGGAACCTGTCCTGTCTCCGTCACGCCATCGCCAATCCAACCCTCGACTGCTCCCCTTTGTCCCTCGTATGATCCAGGGCTGCCACTAGACCCTGCTCGCGGCCACTGCGGAGCTTTGTCATACTCTCTGAGAATCGACCGCTTAGCTCCTATTCATGGTCAGAATGAGAGGCTGGCTTCAGACCCTTGGCCTCACTGCCTTGCTGGCAGGAGGCGTCCTTGCGAACGAGGTGGAATTGGTGCGCCGTCATCCCCCATGGCGATATCTGGATTGTGAGGCTGATTTGGGACCTCTTGCAGACGCAGGATGAAGCCCATCGACAGCGATGTTCGGGAATGTACAGTCGCAAAGCTTGGGGTGGGAACGTGGATCCGTTCATCTTGACCAAATTCATCAAGGCCCCTGAATCCACTGAAAGCAACCCCATTGTCAGCATGGTGATATTCGAATGGACCGATGAGGATCTGATCGGCCGGCCCATACCGGGCGACTCCGGAGTACGTTTCCTCCCCGACAACTGTGATGCCAGGATCTCACTCACAATGGTGAACGCCGCTTTAGGAACGAGAGACAATCTGCGATGAGGCTAGCGTACAAGCGAACCTTTGCGCAGAAGATCAAATTGGCACCTTCATCCTTGCCGCGAATGCCAGCACCGCCGCCAACTTCCCGATCATTACCAAAGCCATCAACCTCAACGACCCCGCCGCCATCAACTATCCTATCAAAAAGACTGGTTTCTATTGTGTCAGCACATATGGATACTCCGGGGAGGACTACCAGGCAGTGATCGAATTCAGAAACTCCTACGGCGAACTTCCAGCTGCCCAGATCGCAAAGCTACCATTCTACGGTGGCCTGACCATCGTCTACGCGGTTGTCGGCCTGTGCGCTCCCCCAAGACCTTTGGAAAGCAATTGGAAATCAAACTGACTGGGTGTAGGTTTTGGGCCTTCTTATACGTGCAGAACCGCCACGACATCTGTGAGGACAAGCCCCGGATACTCCTTGTCCACAGGCTGACCAGCTCTAGTGCCCGTGCAAAATTACATCACCGCAATCCTCGTCTTCTTGATCGTTGAACAATTGATGACCTGGGGTTTCTACGGTACGTTGGACGGTGTCGTACCGCCAAGTCTCTTGGCTAACGTATCTAGACTACCAAAACCGAAACGGGCTGAATGTCGGCGCAAAAGCTCTGATGGTCATCGTGGCTGTACTCAATGCGGGCCGCAATGCTTTCTCGTTTTTCCTTCTCCTCATTGTCTGCATGGGATATGGTGTTGTTAAGCCCTCGCTCGGCCGAACCATGATTTATGTCCGCATTCTCGCCATCACTCATTTCATCTTCGCCGTGATATACGCCGTCGCAAGTTTGTCGATTACCCCAGACAGTGCCGGTCCACTCGTCCTTCTCATCGTGCTGCCGCTTGCTGGAACGCTGACAGCATTCTATGTGTGGACGTTGAACTCGCTGAATGCGACGATGAAAGACCTCATCGACAGGAAGCAGAAGGTGAAGGCTTTGATGTACAAGAAGCTGTGGTGGTGTATCTTGGGTAGCATCATTGTGATCTTCGGCTTTTTCTTCATCAACTCGATCAGCTTTGCGGGACACAGCGAGGCCAGCTTCGTGCCAGAGCACTGGAAGACCAGATGGTTTGTCTTGGATGGCTGGCTTAATCTCGTGTACCTTTTCGATATCGGATTCGTTGCCTACCTGTGGCGGCCCACCGCCAACAACAGACGATTTGCGATGAGTGACGAGGTAAGCCCGCCTTGGCATACATTTAGACCAACGCTCGAATCACATACTAACTATTGCCATAGATTGCGCAAGATGACGATGGATTCGAAATTCGGTCATTCGGCAGCGCGTTGGATGAGGAGGACGCTCTTGGTGGCCTTGAGACACATGCCGCTTCCGAACAGCGCCGTGACCTGTCGCCTGTGCCCCCTAGGCCGGTGCCTTCAGCGCCGCGCCTGAGAGAATCGTTGGACGGCGAGACCATTTTCGCTGTGGGTGAGGATGGCGACAAATGGTCCGATGACGAGGACGAGTCCCCGCGCAACTCGGGCGAGAGGCAGCGACTTACGGGTAAGGATTAAACACGACCAAAGGTTAGCCCTGCCCTGGACAGGGCATGGATTTGAGACCGAAACGAAGAACAGCGGGTGCGGCATAACCACTACCCTTTATCAACTACCGAGGACGGCTGCCCGTCACTGTTCTTCCCGTGCCGAAAATGGGACGTGTTGGGGCTCTTTCTGTTGCGTTCTCTTGCTTGCAGGCATATGATGGCGTTCGGCCTATGGTGTATTCCCCGTGGTTCTGCTTGTGCCCTTTCGTGTTGTTCTCGTGTTCTATGAGGGATGAGTATCTCTTGTTTCTATTTTGTATAGATTTCCCCGTCTGTAGCTCAAACTGCCAACTAAGTGTTTTAATGTGTGTTGCATTGGGCCAATACCAAGTGTAACCTGTGCCGTAAGCTGTATGCTGTGATCTCAATAGCATCGATCATCATTCAAATATACGCCATCCCACATTTGCATGATAGTTAGTTAATGATGGAAGACACGCTCTTAGTCATACGCCTGGCTATCCAAACCATCGTCCCGCGCTAGCAACCAATAGAGCTATCTTATCGCTACAACATCACTGCCACGAGCCCGAGGAGCGAGCCCGCGCCGCATCTTCTAGAATTGCAAAGCCGCACCGAGTCCCTCACAGCCTAAGCACGGCCATGCCATGCCATGACTCACAGCCTTGGGGCCTTTCTCACCACCCCAATTCCTTCCTACCTCTTAACAACCCCCACATCCCACCCAGACACAACCCTCCCTCCCTCTCCACAACCACTCCCACGCTCGACGCGCACACGACCAACCCACCACCCCAGCTACCTACCTAGCTAGTTATAGCTAGCTACCCACCATGTCGACCACCGACCCCAACGACCAAACGAACCGCGCCCTCGCGACCTCCCTCGTCACGCGCTGCCGAACCCTCCTCGCCGAACTCGACGCCTTCCAGGCCCTCCTCGCGCAGACCCAACGTAACCCCCAAACCGTGGAAGTGCGCTCTCTCCGCTCGAACGCGTTCTCCGAGCTGCGCACGCTCGAGAAACTCGAGGCGAAGGTACGGGCCGTGGAGGAGGACGATGACAATGACGACAATGGGGACGGGGACATCGAGAACGAGGATGCGCTGAGACTGGGCCATGCGTTGCGTTCGTCCAATTTGCCGTTTTATGAGGCCGTGTGGGCGATCGCGAAGAATACCTGTTCCGGGCTGGCCGTGTTTGGGAAGAGGTTTTATTGGGGGGTAGCTGCCGAGGAGGACGCCGCGGCTGCGGCTGGCGGGAAGAGATCGAATAAGGATAAGCGGAAAAGTGTGTTTGTGGATATCGTGGCTGCGGATGGGGAGGAGTGGGTGAAGATTTCTACGATCTCGGAGACGAGGCTGTTGTTTGAGATGGCGAAGAAGGGCTGGGAGGCGGATGATTCGGATGATAGTGAGGGGGAGGCTAGGACGGTGTTGCGGAATTTCGAGGGGGATGAGGGCGAGGAGGATGAGGAGGATGATCAGCTGGAGCTGATTAAGTTGGCGAGTGACTTGAGAAAGGCCGCCGATGCTACGAGGGTCAGGTATAGACATCCGCGATTACGATTTGTGATTCCTAAGGTTGAGGAGGGCACGAGTTCGGAGATTGATGGTCTTTTGAAACTTATCAGAGGCTATGGGATTACAGTGGTGTGTGGTGAGAAAGCGTACGCTGCGAAAGAGACACAAGGGGATTTCTTGACCCATCTCCTGCCTCAGCCTTTCGCGCGGTTCACTCCCACACTCAATGTGGATTGTACCCTGCTGCTTGCTGTGGTTTCAGACCTGTCGCATCGCAAGGATATTACCCAATCGCCAATTCACCACAAAGCCATCAATCGACAGATCGAGATTGAGCACGAGAGGCCCTTGCTACCCAAAGAGCTATGGCCGGCGATGGGGGATCATCAGCTGGTGTGTACAGAGGAGGCTGCGCAACGCTTCAAGGAGATCGTGGCCATTATCGGCACTGAGACTGAACAGCAGCGGACCAAGATTTTAATGGGCGAAGCTCCGTTCACTGACTACAGCAGAGAGGACCTCCTCCGCAAGTACCAGGAGCTGTCGGATTATGAAATACCCAGCCAGTGGAAACTTCCCGTGAAGACAGTTGAAGCGCAGTCGACCATTGCGTCGGCGAGAGACAACGGAAAGCTCCCCCCGGTGTGTCGCAAGGTGGAGGACATATTATCCGATATCAACTATAGCGTGTTTCTGTACGGGTGGGCTGCGCGAGTGGCGACGATATCGAGCAATCGGACCGTGGTTAAACAAATCGAGGCTATCGTGGAGAAGCACAGGGACGGCGATGAAGACTTAGAGGGGCCTCTGATTTGGGTGTGTGATACCGCCAGGAGTTTGATAGGTAAAGAAAAGGGCCGGAAAAACTAGACCATAGACTTTCGGTGACCATAAGGATAGATCGAACGTGACGACAAAGGTAGTTCACGTGTCAGTAGCTCTTCGAGTCAACCCCTACCAGACTCAAAAGCTTGTTGGGATTGCCCCGGGAGAACAACCGTCGAAAAGAGCGCGTAGTATTTGTGATTTTTATCTCACCGGCCCGATGCTGAAGGTTGATGGCCCCTACTTCTCAGAAGATCGGGAGCCATCCTCTGGGAGCCAGAACACAATCTCCTTGTCGGCAGATGCGATCATGTTGTAACGCGGGTTGTATTCGAGAATAGCGGTGCGACCACGATGCGACAGGGTAGTCATGGGCTTCAAGACGCCGTTGGCTTCCGGAGCCTGCTGCGTGTCCCATACGAGCATATCCGAGTGATCGCCCGAGCCTCCGATCACGTACCGCCCATCGGGTGAGAAGCACGCATCTCCCTGACCGAGAGGCTTCCCGGTGGTCGACACTGGGGCAGCCCGACCGGGGGACCCCGCTTTGCCCACCAAGAAAGCTCTAACGGTACCCTCGAATGCATCCAGAAGGAAGTGTCCATGAAAGTCTGTTCCGACAAGCAAGTTTTTTCCATCGTTGGAGAACTCCAGGCGAGTCCAGGCCCTGCCGCGGGTTGAAGGAGTGAACCGTTCCTCGTGAGGTGCGAGATCGAATGTGGAGAACGGAGACTTGTCGTAGTTTCGGAAGTCGTAGAGGAGGACTGACGAGGTCGATTGGGACGCAATTGCAATAACCGAGGCGGAGGGATCGAATGCCGCAAGGTATGGCGTCGCGAGCTTCAGTCGTCCCTGAGCGTTTCTCGAGCCGAGATCCCACACCGCAACAGTATTGTCCTTGGCGCACGAGACGAAAGAATCGCCGCCGGGGGAGACGGTTAAAGAAGTCACTTTGTCGTCGTGACCCGAAAAGTAACGGATGTAGCCTTCGTTGTGGAGGTCGAGCAAACGCAGTGAATCTGGACGAGTGAGCATGCAGTGCGAGGGTTGGGAGGGGCCGAGCAGTAGACATACCGTCGACCTTGGTGCTCGCGTGCAGGACTTGACGAGAGTGGTGGGTGAACCTTGCCAGATGGGCACCGTACTTCTTACTAGGAACCGACTTGGTCGACTTGCCCTCCTTGATGTCGAAGACCTGAATGGTATCGTCGTCGCCGGAAGCCACCAAATAGTCGCCCTGGTCGTCAAAGTCCAACGACGTCACATAGTTCGAGTTCGCAGCGTCCTTCGGGGGGCGGAATGCCTAGGGGGAGGAGCACGATTAGATCAATGGCACATTCCACGGGTGCCGTTGAACCAACCTTGGTAGGACGGTAGCTACGAATGATGTCGGACACCTTCTGGCACTGCAGGAGAGGCTGCTGCGGTTGCGGCGGCGCGGCCGGCTGCGGTTGACCGTCGGCCATAGTACTGGGCTTAGATGGAGGGCAGCTGCAAGAAAAGGAAGCAGAGCAACTGGCTGCGGCTTACAAGCCGGATGGAGGCCTAGATACCGGCTCTTCCTCCGAGGACCCTTTCCGCGAAGCTTTCACAAGCAGGTCAACAGACAGACAAGAAGGTGCGGAGTCGGACAAGTGACACGCGCCTTCCCCGTGGATTTTGACGCGCTTGACCGACTTGGCGGAGGGCAGGTTGTTCCGGGCCGACGCTTACCGTCGGCAGATGCGTAGCCGATTGGCCGATGACCGGAGGCTCGGGCGGCCAGAATGAACGCCCCCGCCAATCACCGGCTGCGGAAACCAAGCCGGGCGGAGTTGGAGAGATCTCACGCATGAACATGAACACCTGGACGCTCACACCGGCTGAGTCTCTGTCAATCTCTCCCAGCTGCCCAAGTGTCGTCACTCCGTCCCTCAATCTCCCCTCCTCCCCTCCACGGGCCTCCCCAATCCCCTTCGACTTCGCCAGAACGTTCTGATCGCGGCTGCGACTCTGCCGGGGCACTCTCTCCCCCTTCCGCGCGCACAGACTCGGTCGCCTCTGCTCCGTTAACGGAGACCGCCTCCAAGACCATGTCGACAACTACAGGGTCTGTCCATCCATCCCCGGAAGCTCCGGTATCACGGTCGCGCTGACGAAGGGAATCGCTGGCCATAGAGCATTCATTGCAGGAGGTATTGCAGCCTGTGGAGCAGTGACGGTCACCCACAGCTTCGAGACCGTGAAGATTCGGTAGGTTCCTCTTCATCCCTTTTGTCAGCCCGGGGCTTTTTGCGCGCCACCAGCCCCCCCTACTGGTGTCGCAATGTCAGGCTGACAGCTCCCGATAGTCTACAACTGCAAGGTGAACTGCAGGCGAAGGCCGATGCGGCCAAGAAGTATCGCGGTGTCTTCCACGGTGTCAAGGTTATCCTGCAGAATGAGGGCCCGCGCGGTCTCTTTCGCGGAATTGGGTCGGCTGTAAGTTTGCACGGAAGGTTGGGGAACGACCCGGAGGTTAACCTAATACCAGTACATCTACCAAGTTCTCCTCAACGGTTGCCGTTTAGGTTTCTACGAACCTCTGCGCAAGGGCCTCACCACCGCGGTATACCAAGATGCGCAGGTGCAGTCTCTGGGGATCAATGTCTTCGCCGGTGCTGCGTCGGGCATCATCGGTGCCGCGGCTGGCTCACCGTTCTTCCTCGTCAAGACCCGTCTCCAGTCCTTCTCGCCGTTCCTTCCCGTCGGCACGCAGCACAAGTACAAGAACTCGTTCGACGGGCTGCGCAAGATCTACACATCGGAGGGTGTCAATGGATTATACCGAGGAGTAGGCGCAGCCATGGTGCGGACTGGTTTCGGCAGCTCGGTTCAGCTGCCGACCTATTTCTTTGCGAAGCGTCGGTTAACGAAGCACTTGGGCATGGAGGAAGGCCCTGGCCTGCACCTGGCTAGCAGCACGGCATCTGGCTTCGTCGTCTGCTGTGTCATGCACCCGCCTGGTATGTTGCCTTGATCCTAGCCTCAGACGTCTCACTAACCGACCGCGCAGACACCATCATGTCGAGAATGTACAACCAGACGGGCAACCTGTACAAGGGTGTGTTCGACTGCCTGTACAAGACGATCAAGACGGAGGGTCTGTTGGCGATCTACAAGGGCTACTTTGCCCACCTTGCCCGTATCTTGCCTCACACGGTATGTGAACCCAGCTGTCCCCGGCTGTGGCCAGCTTGGACAACCGACTAACCCACCCACCCACAGATCTTGACCCTCAGCTTGGCGGAGCAGACCAACAAACTCATGCGCCGAGTGGAGGACCGGTTCCTGTCGGACTCGGTCAAGGGCAGTCTGTAGATATTTGACATTGTAATAGCGACTCGGCATATCCTTGCGACTGCGCGGCACATATAAACGTTTCGGGGCTTCTTTCAGGTTTTGCATGGTCGAGCGGTAGCCCGCGCCAGCTCGGGTGTGGTATGTATATAGGGCGTTCAATCTTGGATAGTCACGTCGTATTCCCTAGAGTTTGAAGAGAATAGATTTGTTGGTCGATTCGGTAGATGATGTCAGAGAATTACCCCGTAGGTCAAGCTTCTGGGGGGATCAAGCAGGGCAGGACAGGACATGAGAAACGCACGGCACCGTCGATGGAAAGACGCGGACGCGAAAGTCTCTCTCGGGCCACGGCATCAGACGGGTTGCCCGAAACCGAAACGCGAGGTGGGACCATGTTGGGCTTTTGATGAGTGAATGAAACTCCGTAAACTAGTCAAGGACCCCAGCTCCCTGGCCCCATCGCACTAAATGACCCGGCATGACGCTGGGTGTTCATTCCGTCGGATCTACGGCGAAGGCCTCGGCATTAGACGCGTCGGGGACTGGATCAGCTACACAGATCCGACACAGCCCAATCGATGGGTCATAGGATGAGCCCAACTTGTCACTCCCGCTACCACGGAACATTCCATGCAAGGAGTTGAACTCTGTGAGACACTTAGAATTGAAGACATCATGGTCCAATGAATTGTCACCCATGCATCCGACAAACTTGGGCGCGTTCGAGGAGTCCGACGCGTCGCGGATGAACGTCATCAGGTACAAGGAAAACACCGATCAGCCTGGAGGCCCACCGAAGCAGCTAGACACTAGACTAGGCAGTAGGCACGGCACCAGGCGCCAGGATCTAGAATTGCGTCGAACAATCCCGACCAGGATACCGTCAAACATCCGTAAAGCCGGGTGGGCGCCCGAGCGAGCAGCGGCCGCCAATGCGCATGGAGGACGCAGCGCGACGCGTCCAGCGCCGAGGCCTCTGGGCCGGCGGACCAGCGTCAATTGGGGGTTCGCGGCCAACGAGCGTTCAGCTCGGGTTTACGTCGAGTGGGGGTCGCGGATGAGCTCAGATTATTGAGGAGCCGGACACGGACAGAGCCTCTCAGCGGCTGCAGGGACATGTAAGGAAGGTACAGTACGCGCGACGGTGGTACGGAGGGCCGGGACGGAGTATCGTCCAGGGCACGCGTGAGGGGACCGCTGCTACGGAGTACAGTATATGGGCTACGGCGTGAGGGGTTCGACGAGGGGGTCAAGCCAGGGAGACGCGATGGCGGACGTGACGGAGGGGCTGATCGATTTCGATCAGATAAGATAGCGCGTTCGGGGGCAACGCGAGCAGTCACGACTCCGTCCTCCGTTCCCAACTTCCCTCAGAGTCAGAGAGACTGAGAGTAGATACCTCCCGTTCTAGGAATGTGGAGAGGCACACCTGGCCGCAGCAGTGGAGATGCGCAGCACCGGGTGGATGGGCGGCCGGTGGTCTGACTGGCGGTGATGGAGCAGGCATCCGCAAGGGCGGCCGTGAAGACGCGCCGCCGTCAACAGCCCGCCCGGAACAACTGTTGGTCCGGCCAGCCACCGGGGCCGAGTCGCGCCTAATCACGTGCGGCGTGACTTAGCCCGTCGCGCTAGCAGTCACGCTTCTCGTCCCATGCAAGTATTTCTGTCGCCGCGCCCCTTCATCCGACCTTGTTTCTTTCCTCCCATCCACCAGCTCAGTCTACCCGGTTGTCTCGGTGTCGGTGTCTTTCATTCGTCTTGCTGTCATCTCTTGTCCCCCTTCACACACTCCACACAATGTCTGCCCAGCTCACCCCCTCCAAGCAGGTAGGTGATGTCACGCCTCGCCCCTCGCGCTCGACGCGTCCTCGCGGTCAAATGAGCTAACAACAGCTGTCTGCCAGGCCGCCTCCTCCCTCGGGAACCTCAAGATGTCCGACTCGCCCGTCAAGAAGCTCAACTTCGAGGCCGTCGGCAAGGAGAACGCGCCGTCCTCGGAGGACGTGACGGCTCAGAAGGCCGTGGCTGAGAAGCCCGCCGAAGTCGTCAAGGTCGCCCCCGGCATCAAGGAGATGGAGGCCAACGAGCCTCTGCTCCAGGAGAACCCCCACCGTTTCGTCCTGTTCCCCATCAAGTACCACGAGGTGAGTGTCACGTCCGCCACGCGTCACGCGTTAAGTGGAATTTTCGGCGTCCCGCCCGCGACGGACATTGTGCGCTAACGGACCACGCTCGCGCCCCACAGATCTGGCAAATGTACAAGAAGGCCGAGGCCTCCTTCTGGACCGCCGAGGAAATCGATCTCTCCAAGGACCTGCACGACTGGAACACCCGCCTGAACGACGACGAGCGCTACTTCATCTCTCACGTGCTCGCTTTCTTCGCCGCCTCCGATGGCATTGTCAACGAGAACCTGGTCGAGCGCTTCAGCGGCGAGGTGCAGATCCCCGAGGCCCGTTGCTTCTACGGATTCCAGATCATGATGGAGAACATCCACTCCGAGACCTACTCTCTTCTCATCGACACCTACATCAAGGAGCCCAAGCAGCGCACCTACCTCTTCGACGCCATTGACAACAGTACGTGCAGCCGAGCCGGGATTCTGATTGGACGATGAGTGCTGACCTACTGCAGTTCCTTGCATTGCCAAGAAGGCCGACTGGGCCATCAAGTGGATCCAGGACAAGGAGTCGACCTTTGCCCAGCGCCTGATCGCCTTCGCTGCCGTCGAGGGTATCTTCTTCTCGGGCTCGTTCGCGTCCATCTTCTGGCTCAAGAAGCGTGGTCTCATGCCCGGTCTCACCTTCTCCAACGAGCTGATCTCGCGTGACGAGGGTCTGCACACGGACTTCGCGTGCCTGCTGTTCTCCCACCTCAACAACCGCCCCAGCAAACAGGTGGTCGAGGACATCATCGTCGAGGCGGTGTCCATCGAGAAGGAGTTCCTGACGGACTCCCTGCCGGTCGCCCTGCTCGGCATGAACTCCAAGCTGATGTGCCAGTACATCGAGTTCGTGGCGGACCGCCTGCTGGTGGCCCTCGGCAACACCAAGTACTTCAACTCGACCAACCCCTTCGACTTCATGGAGTCGATCTCGCTGGCGGGCAAGACCAACTTCTTCGAGAAGCGGGTGGGAGACTACCAGAAGGCGGGCGTCATGGCCAGCACGAAGAAGAAGGACGAGGAGACGACGACGACGTCGGCGGGCGGCCTCAACTTCGACGAGGACTTTTAGATGATGCCACGATACCCGGTTGTTGGCACCAGCCATGATGTTTGCTTTTTTTTTTTTTTTCCTGGGATTCACGAGTTTATTGAGTATAGGCATGGGATTGGCGTTGGATGGTGGGGTTTCTTAATGTTAATGTTGTCTCCTGTATCTAGATAGGAATGTACATGTTTGGATATGATTGCCTCCAGTGGTGTAGAGTAGTGTAATGTACTCTTCGGCACAGTCTTCCTCTGACTGGCTGTTGGAAAGAGCTCCGCTGTTTGAATATAAATGGTAATAGTCCGAAGATGCATTTCTTCCACTCGGAGTCCCGAAACAATCCCCTCCCCGCTCTCAAACCACACTTAGTACGGAGTAGACCGCAGAATACTTTCAGTTTGTCTCAGCTGTCATGTTACTAATGTACCCGACCTGACAATTCCGATCTGCACACGACCATCCACCATATACAATAGAACCCCCAGCAAACAAAACGGGTATCAACCTAATGATAACAACATCCCCATCCCCATCCCCATCCCCATCCCCTTCCCTTTCCACAGCAAAACCCCTTTACTTTTTTCCACCGCAAAATAACATCCCTTTTACCTTTTACCTTTTCCCCTTCCCCCCCTTCTTCTTCCCTTTCCCTCCCGCTCCTTTCCCTGCAGACCCAGCCCCATCCCCCCCCTCAGCCGGACCAGCAGCCCCAAGCGCAGGCGCATCCCCCATCTCCACATCCGCTGTCCCAGAAGTAGGAACCGCAGAACTTCCCAGCCCCAACCCCTCCACATCCGCCCCCGCCGCCAACTTCCCCAGCGAGGTGATCAGCCGGCCGACCTCCGCGCCCTTGTTGGTTTTGTATTTTAGGCAGATGCCCGAGCGTGGGTCGAAGGTTTTTAGCACCAGGGTGGCGACGGCCGGTTTGCTGGGCGTTGGGTCTGCTGTTGAGGTGGTGGTGGTGGTGGTGGTGGTGGTGGTGGTGGTGGCATCTTGGGGTTTGGAGGTAGAGGTCGGTGTGGGTGTGGATGTAGAGGTGGATGGGGAGGGGCGGGGGGGGAAGGTGTATTTTGTTGTTATTCTCTGGATGGGAGGGGGAGGGTTAGTTTTTTTGGTTTGAGGGGGGGAGAGGGGAGGTGGGCGTGATGAGGTGGGTGGGTTTATTAAGAGGAGAGGTGGGTGGGTGGACGTACCGCGTCGGGGTAGGCTTGGAGAAGGAGGGAGGATTGTTCGAGGTAGGATTGGGCGGTCGGGAGGTACGGCATGTTGGCGGGGGGTTGCGTGTCGTGTCGGGTGGTGGTGGTGATGGTGGTGAGAGTAGTGAGGTGGTGAAGTGTATGAGCTGTCTGGTATTTTGCTGCGGGATTGCGGCGCGGAGGTGAGTGGGAGGTAGTCGTGCGGCGGGCGGTGTGCAACCAACTCCCCGGCGGTGCTCGAGGGTGGTCCAGTCCCCGTCCATCATTACTCTCGGGCCTCCATCTTCACCGGTATTTGGGTCGGGGGTCTTCTTCTTCTTTACGGACTCGGCTACCGGGTCTCTGGCTGCTCGGGTGCTGCTGAGAAAATGGGATCATAGATCTCGTCAATCGTCCCTCTTCCCCATGCTGCTGCTGCTATTGTTATTGTACATTGAAGCTAATTACATGCCACGCCATACCCACGCCATATCCAATTGCCATCCATATACACTAATTGATCGGTTGTCCGCAGCGCACACATACCAGCCGCTGCTTCCCATTCCGCGCCTTCGTCGCCCGGAAGTTCGTGCCCCGGCAGTGGTCGCACTTGAGCACCTCGCTGTCGTCCCCGTCGCCGTTCGACGAGGTGTAATCGCTACTGAGCGCGCTGCCGAGACTGTGTTGGCGCTCCCCTGGCACCGACAGTCGGTGCGGACTCAACAGGTTCTTCCCGTTGGATGGCTTCCGACTCTGGGCCACCATCGCGTCGTGCGCGATCTTGTTGTAAAACGCATAGCTCTGATCGCCTTGCAGCCACAGCGGGTTATCCTTGTCGCCGCCTTTCGGGAATAATGTCGTCGCGCCTGACCCCCGCTGCGAGTCGTCGCGGGACCCGTGCCCGTTCCGCCGCGTCGCCTCGCCGCTCGACCGTCGGCTGTCCATTGAGGTCTTGTACGCGGATGTGGGCGAGGATGTGGTCACGATGGATCGGGCGTCGGGTCGTGCGGCCGACGAGATTCGGCCCGGGCTGGGGTATCCGGTCAGGTCGCGGATCGACTTGTGCGGCGATGGACTGCGCGTGCGCGGCGTGCGCATCCCCGACCGGCCGCTGCCGTGTCGGACGACCGAGTTGCGCCAGGAGATGATCCGCTCCGACGGCGTCTTGCTCACGGAGTCCTTGCCGATCGACGAGGCGATGCTATGCCGTGCCGAGTTGGTGCGTCGCAGGATGCGTCGCGAGATGGTTGAGTGCGTGTCCCAGCTGTCGTAACGCCGTTTCTGGTAGGCACAGTCCTGCCGGAGGACCTTAATCTTGCCCGCGTAGTCCGCCACGACGATGATGTCCCCGTCTGGGTGCGCGGACCGTGACAGGTACGTGGGGGACTCCTGTGCCAGCTTGCTGGCGGCTGAATTGCGGTTTGCGCGCCCGTCCTCGCGATCTGTCTGACTCACGAGGGTCACCGGTGGCGGGTTGCAGACGTCGTAGATCGGGTCCTCGGAGAACGCCAGGACCTGTTTCGCCCGCGTTGGCGCCATGATGGCGGCCGTCACCATGGCCGACTGCGTGTCGAAGATCTCCACCGCACGCTTGTCGGCGTCTTTCTCGGGGGGCCCGGTCGGCCACAGGTATGTTCGGCGGTCTTCGCTGCCGCAGATGATGTGCTTTCCGTCGGTGCAGAACGAGGCGCGGATCTGGCTGCAGGTGTTCTCGTTGCCCCGGAACTTGGCCTCCAGGGTGCGGTCGCGGAAGTTGTACAGTCGAATGCGGGAGTCGTTGCTGGTGATTAAAAGCTTGACCTCGCCGGACGGCTCGCCCGGCGGCACGGACATGGTGTCGATCCCGGTGATCTTGCTGCCTTTGGCGTTGCGTCCGCGCGCCGAGCGGACGTGGATCTGCCCGACGGCCTTGAGTCCGTCGGTTTCATAGATATTGCACAGGCCGTTCAACGTCCCGGCAATCGAGTGGCGGCCGTCCGGCGTGAAGGCGACCGCAGTGATCAAATCGGGAACGGTGGCTACAAACGCCACGCTTTTGTCGGGGATGCTCCACAGGCGGAGCTTGGTGTCCAGGGATCCGGCCAAGAAGAAGCGGTCGTCGCGCGGGTGGAACTGGATGGAGGTGACGAAGTCGCTGTGCTTGAAGCAACACAGGCATTCGGGGCGGCTGACGTGCCAGAGACGCACGGTCTTGTCCATGGACGATGAGAGCAGGAAGTTATTCTGTGGTCCGCATTAGTAAAGCCACCCGTGTGTACCCCCGTAGTCAATCATGGTACCTTGCTCCAGCTGAGATCCAGGATGCTGCCTGTGTGGCCGTCGTACACCTGCGCCGGCTGGCTCTTGAACACCTGGGCGTTCAGGCGGGGCGGCGGGTCGGCGGCGTCTCCGTGGGGCTCGCCGGGTTCACGATCCTCGGGCGAGGCCACGACCTGCCAGACGCGCACCTTGCGGTCCTGGCCGGCGGCGGCGAGGTATTTGCCGTCGTTGGAGAAGACCAGGGCCCAGATGGCCTTGCCGGTGTAGGTTTCGTTGTGCGGGCCGGCGGTCGACATGGCGGCGTCGCGCTCGGACACGCTGGCGGTGTCGTCGGCCCCCTCCAGCTCCTGGGCGACGAAGACGCGGGTGAAGGTCTTCTCCTTCTTGTAGTGGGCGCGCACGCGGATGTACTTGGGCGGCGGGGGCATGCGCGGGAAGAAGCCGATGGGCTGGGCGGCGGCGTCGGGGTCCATGCGGGTGGTTTCGGGGTCGGAGACATCGTCCTCGTCGTCGGGGTAGTGGTCCTTCTTCTTGCCGGGGATGATGCGACTTAAGAAGGAGACTCCTTTCCTACCGGACCAGCCAGGGCGGGGATTAGTGCGTGCGTCGAAAAAGCAACGAGCCCCGACCACGGCGTCGTGCGGGGTCAAGCCACCATCTGCAAGACACTCACTTCTTTTCCTTCGGGGGCTTCGGGTGATGTAATACGGGGTCGCCGCGGACGGGGCCATGGTCGAAGGAGGCACGCGGGGCGGAGGTGCCCAGCTCGGCCTCGGTGGAGGCGCGGCCCAGCAGCTTGAGGGGGATGGATTTCTGGGTGTGGGTGCGCTTGATGATGTGCTGTTGTTTCGCCCGTTTGAGTCAGTCAGCCCGTCAGCCGCTCGGTTCGTCCCCGGAGGCCCCGGGACCGCGCAGGGTGGTGCTCGTACCTGAGACAGGGGGTCAATGACACTGGAGTCGGCGCTGGACTGGAAGAAGGTGGGAGAGGAGAGGTTCTTCACGGAGCCATTGCCCTGGGCCGGGAGGGTGCGGGAATCGCGGGAGTCTCGTTTGGTGGCCGGCAGGGGATTGTTGCCGCTGGAGGCGGATGCGAGGTCGGATGCAGAGCCTGCGAGGGGAGCGGAAGGGGAGGGAGGGAGTCAGCACTTTAATGGCTTAACTATTTGTTGATTGTCGTGATTGGGGTAAGTAGGACAGGAAGGGGGATCGGCGGGCGAGTGACGTGACCGGGCATTCACGGTGGACAATAGACATACCGATGGGGAAGGACTGCGAGGAGCGGAGCAGGCCGGGATTGGGCGAGCTGGGGCTGTGGTCGCCGCGCTGCCGCCAGGACAGCGGGCTATTGCTGTTGCTGGGGTTGCTGGTGATGATGGCGGGGACGGGGACTGTCGAGGCCCGCGCTGGGCCGCCGCCTCGCTCGTCGCGCATTCCCTCCGCCATGGCTCGGGTGTCGCCGGGATGGGCGCATGAGCGTGGGTAGTAGTGTAAGGGAAGGAAAAAAAAAAAAAAAAAAAAAAAAAAAAAAGAAAAAA